>JBBPQW010000046.1:0-59533 GCA_038092695.1 Boletus rubropictus | reverse complement strand
AGACAAACGGAGCTGAAGACCGGGTTCCCGTTGCGTGGCATTGACCTCCAAGCTCGTAATGATGATGCGAATGGTTACCCCAAGAAGGATGAGGTGTCACCTCCTATCAAGGAAGCGCCAGGTCTACTCGCTGTGTTCTTTGATACCATGCTGTCTCGTTTCAGACGTTTGCTAGAATCGAAATGCTCACTGTCGGAGCTGTTGCACGTTGCGACGATCACGCAGGAGGTGATTAATTGCTTAGCTGCCACCCTTGCATCTCCGGATAATGCTTTTTCTTCTAGGCCTTTATCCTCTTCACAATTGAGACGATGCGCTTCAAACCTTCCGCCGTTGTAAAGATTCACAAACTTGGTAACGTCAGCTGCGATGCCACAGATCTAGTGATTGTGTCTATTGATAAATGGATATATGGCAGCTTGTCTCGCAGTTCAAGGATGTTCGGTCAAAAGCTAGTTGCGTATTGAAGGAAATGTCAACAGCGTTGATCAGAATTGGAGAGGTCGAAGGTTCCCCGGAGCGCCGCCGAGCATTTGTACAAGCCTGCACAGCCGTGACTATTGAACAGGTTTTTCTCTTCCTTTCTTCGAGAGTTACTCCGAAATTTAACAACGGTCTCCACGGCACTTCAGATCACCCATGACTTTGTCTTGAATGTTGGCAAGAGCGTGACTGATTCACGGAGGAAGGTGCTTGAAGGGATCGGGAAAGGAATGGCGAAGCTTAACACCGCACACGGGCAATCATAAAGCCCTTTACCATATCATTGCATGCATTAGCCCCACTCATTTCTGTAGATGCGACACATACTATCGTTGCGCTGTTTCGCAAAAATGACAATTGCAAAACGTGACTCAGACCACGACATGCTCTTCAATCCCAGCCACGTAGTTGTAGCATTTTTTGGGAAATATCAGTTGCAATTGATGCAAGGAGATGCGGCAGCGACTGCAGAAGTGTCCACTTCACGCAGAGTCGTTGCATACCAGACAATGACTCGGAAGCTCAGTATTGAGCAAGAACAGAAAATACAACATGTCACCTCCCGGCTCCATTTCACCTTCTGCACCTAGTCACACATCCAGGCCCACCGTATATACCCCTTCCCTCTATCATCTCAATACTACAAGTTAACTTGTCTGACGGTTTCTCTGAGTTACCAGCACTCTGGTCTCTGCGTCCTCTACTTTGTCACTTCTGGTCCAAGTTTAGGGTGTGACAGTGCGTGACAGCTGGTTGCACCATTAAAAAAAAACTGGCATCGCTCCGGCACGTTCCACAACTCAAGTACTCATCTTTTACCTTTATTTATACCTTGACCTGAACATGTTTTTTTTTTTTTACCATTTGGTTATGTAGCTGTGTAATTCTGAGACATGGTGTTTGAATTTTGCAAGCTACCTTGCGTGACGTGACGTGACGCCATAACGTCTCGCGTCATAGCGCGTCGCGTGGATCTAATTGAGCCTCACACCTCCATTGTACACTGCAATGAGCCAATGTGGGTCAGCGTAAGAACTGATTCCATTTATACTCATTCAGATCATACAGTCAACGAAAATAACTACTATGGTGGAACAGCGGGCGGTGGTTACATGACAACAGGTTCGCCGTACGGCAGCGCAGCTGGTAGCCCCGGAGGTTTCGCTCGTGTAAGTTGGGCCTTCTCCTCCTCCTAGCTTATTTTCATCCTTTGCGATATCCAGAAGAGCGAAACTGCGCATTCACTACGCCCTATGACGATCTACCAACTCACTCAAGCCAGCCAAGCACACACAGACGCCGACTGGGTCCTCGACGACCAAGAGATTGGACAAGTGAAAATCATCATACTTGAATGTGCAACTTATCGATTACGCTCTGCAGGTCACCGTTGTCGCACATATTGCTTCAGTACAAGCACAGGCAACGAATAGTCAATATATGCTCGATGACGGTTCAGGTCGAATCGAAGCTCGTCATTGGATCGATTCATCTATGGAGGATGAGCCGGAGAAGAATCACATTGTGTGAGTTGACTTCCTGTTGTCACTTTTAAGACCGATTGTTGACGCTTGTAGCGAGGGAGCATATGTACGCGTTCTGGGGAGCCTGAAGATGTTTGGGAACAAAAAATACATCAACACCAATCTTATACGGTTGATTGAGTCGCCTGCCGAGATTTACTTTCACCTTCTAGAAGCTATGACTGTCACCATGATATGGGAGCGTGGTCCTGTAAGTCCGATACTCACCGCTTAGCTCAACTTCAACATGCCACAGCCACCAAGACCTGGTCAAAATCAAGCAGTAACGTCGCGGCAGAGCGGGGTTGGCCCAAGCAATGCATATTCAGTTCAGCCAGTAGTCTCTGGCGACCAGTTTTCACATTTGCCAGAATTGCAACGCTCCATAGTTGTCTTTATGCAAACTCAACCGAAAAGTGCAGAAGGCATTCATGTGAGTGCTATCGCCCGCGCAGTGGGAGGGAATGCTGTGACGATAAGGTACGTGCTCATGCTGCATTATCACACATGCTTATTCCCCCCACCCAGTGATGCGCTCGACACATTGACGGATGACGGGGTCGTGTACTCTGCTGCTGATGAATCTCACTTCCTGCTGTGTTAAGCGAGGCATACCTACTGAGACCATTCTTGCTGTATGGTATTCTGTTTTGGCTTTGACTATTTGCAGCATGGCCTGTAATCTTGACTGGATGGCAATGAGACTTGTCTTGACAGTACGATAATTACATAACATGTTGACTAAGCACTGCTTTATGTCCATCCTCATCTCACCCGAAGCTACATTCAATTGATGATGTCTGATCAACAACTCAATGATGAACACATTATCATGGTTCCTTGGGTTCCACCCAAGAGTGATGCCTGGAAAGAGATTCTCCGTACTGTCACGATTTTCCAGCTGCTTCAAGCGGAGCTCTCGCCCTTCTTTGAAGACAAGTCTCTGGTGATAGAAGGGAGAGGCTTTGCTACCGTGAGTGTATATGTCGCTGAAGATTAAGAGCTAAACTTGCATTGCACAGGTCAAACTTGTTGCCCACGTGATAAGTGTAACGATACAGCCGGCAAAAGCACAATATGTTCTTGAAGATGGAACAGGGAGGATAAATGCTGACAAAGACCTCGACAGTCTAACCCAGGGACGCGGACTGTCTGCAGAGGCAGAAGGGGAGGAAATAGCTCGATATCAGGCCTTGTAGGTCTATTATCATGCCATTTTTATGTCAACAAATCATCATATTCTTTGAAGGGAGCATACCTATGTTGAGGTCCTGGGTTCTCCAAGAAAGGATAACTGGTATGCAACTAGACTTTCTGTCAAGCGTATTCGCCCAGTCCATGGGTATTATCAAGTCATGTATCACACTCTGGATGTGATTCATAGTAACATGCTCACTCAGCAACATATTCAGGTGGGCTTGTCAAGTCTTGATCAGTGAAGGTTGTTTCAATACTTGGATCAGCCATATAACTTTGACTCAGACTTGGGATCCAATGAGGAGATCCACATCCCTGTGGTCCATAGGGCTGTGGATGATGATCAAGTCTGTCAAGATGATGCCAGTGTCCAGGACCACATCACCTATGCCATTCCGGCTTCTCCTGCAATCCTCCCCAATACATTCTCACCACGGAAACATCGACCATGTGCTGCCCTCGAACCACTTGAAAGGGCTATTATGAACCATATACGTCATCACAAGAATCATCCTGTTTTGCTTGCAGAAGTGGCACAGGTAATTCAGGCATCATGTGGATGCACAGAGCTTCAATTCAAGTGGGTCTTCAACTGCATGTCATTAAGGATGCTGAAAGCCTAGTGTCGCCTTCAGTGTGGCCGCTCAGGCACTGTTGTCAGAGGCCCGTATTACCAGCCCACTCGATGATGGGTATGTGGTCATTACCCCAAGACACTGAGAGATCCACCTGTGTGTATCTGCCATTGTAATCTTGATATCATATATGTCATCGGACTTGTTACTCTTACTGCAGCAAAGATGAACAAATACTGGGTGTACTTTCTTTGGCAAAACAACTGTCGACACAGAGTGATAATGTTTAGTGTACATGATGAATTGATGCCAAATGGTACAAAGTTATAAGCAGACGGGAATCAACGGTGTTTGTACTTGGCTTCATTCTCAAGTCGGATGTTGGGGTCTAGGGTGTTATGAAGTCCCATAAGGGTCTTGCTGACTGCCTCAGAAGCACCGATCATAGGCTTTAAAACGGCAATCGGAACTGCGCGTACGACAGCTTTGACCGCTCCCTGCACATGAAGATGGTTAGATTGATGCCAGTCTGGATCTTAAACCCATTTTCTGCGATTCACCTCGTTTCCGGATCTCTCGTACACCTCCATGGGTACCGCAAGTATAGTCTGAGCAGCAGAGTGCAAATTTCCCCGCAAACTGCGGTAAGCCGACTGTACTCCTTCTTTGAGGCCCGTGGGTTGAGCAGCGTAACGGCTAATCAGATCTTCATCCGAGCCTTCTGCACACTCGGTTTCGTACGGCATTTGAAGCGCCTCAGCGGTGATTGGGTCTTTAAACTGACCGCCTAATACGTTCTCAGCCTGCTCCAGGATTACTTGTGTACCAGTGGCCAGGCGAGCACCAAGTTTGATAGCTTCCATGGCAGTGGACTGGACGAATGCCTTGGTCCCTTTCTGTACCCCGCGGACTATGCGTCCATCCTTCTTGTATTGTGCAATGGGGAGTAAAACGAGGTCTGCGACCCCCGAACCGACATTGACTACAGACCGGATCGGGGCTACACCAGAGATGACGTCGACGAGCTGCGTAGCCTTTACATCTGGAGTCCAGAGGTCATTTAGGGTGTCGAAGAAACGTGGCCATCCGGTGATCTAGTGGCAAGTTAGCTAGTTATCATTCTTGCTCGGAGCGAACGCACACCGTGCAGGGTGAGGTGTCGTAATGTCATCTCCGCTCCGTCAAAATGGAAAAAGTTCATCAGCTCTATCGTTCTACCGTCTCGCAGAGCTCTGTAGTCAACGCGTCGAGGTTTGTAGTCTAGCTTGATATCCACAGGGAAAACTTCGGCGTGTTCTGCGTCAAGACCTTGTAAGTGGGCATGATACAAATGTAGGGAAGCAGCTTACGGAAATAGATCTCCTCTTTCTTTTCCCCGTCCTCTGAAGCTGAAGGGCTATCTGGATCTTGAAAGGCGAAGAATTTCTTTAGGAAGTCGAGGGCGTCCTGATCAACATACAGTCGTAAAGGTAATATTTTTGCCTGGAAACGAAGTTGGCCATCTCAGTAGTAAGTTCTCGGTGAAGATTCAAAACTTACACGGAGCCGCGCCTCTTCTGCGGGATGCGACGGAGCAGGACGCACACTTAGTAATTCCACCCGTGCCATATTGGATTCTGTCTCCCTGACATTCCCTCGCGAATCCGATTGCATGTCAGTAAGAAACTTCTTCCATGTTGATGTCTTGATATGATCAAGAATTTCAACATCCCTGACCAGGATCAGCGTGCGTGATACCAAGGTATCGCCAGGCCGATAATTATCGATCTCTGCGTGTAGGCCTTCCAATCGAACCTCAATCGAAGGTCCTTTGGATCGGGTAAGGCGCTTTCCATGCACACGTGTCGACACAGTTTGCGGTCGACCTAGAGAAGTGGGATGTAGAGACTGCCAAGAGCTCTCGGTTCCGGTCTCAGTAGAATCATCAAGCTCGTCATCGATTGCAGCAATGAGAACGTCTGGGTCCATACTTTCCAAACCTCGTTCGAGTCCAATGTGGAACGAATTGAAGAGTGTCGTGCTGGTTGTCTCGTCTATAGGCTCCTGTATTTGCCCGGTAGCAACTAGTTGACGTATACGTGCAAGTTTTTTGCGCATCTCCTTGACTTCCTTCTCAATTATTTTGCGTGTGCGAGGCCAATCGAATCCATCATGTAAGAAGAGCACTACTTCTGATTCATAGATCCGTATCTGTAGGATGGTATCGCTGCGGCTACGCGGAAGTCAGCTGAATCACACACATTATCATCAATTTCTTACCTGTCCGGGTCCCGGCCTGCATCAGGGGAAATCGTGTCGAAATAGTGTTCAACGAAGGAAAAAGGTCTGAAGATGCGGACTGTTTCACCGCCCACATTCGATACGACACCGAGTTGACCCATCAGAGGAGTGTTACGACCGGTCTGTTCTTCTGTGTCAAAATCCTCAAGGTCATCGTCCCTGAGTTCTCGGAGGCCCGCGGCAGTTCCAAAAGACGCATCCAAATAGACCTGATTAGCAGGCAAGTCATCAGATATCATGTCCGCTGTATTCCCAACTTCGGGGATGAGCCTGAAAGCATGTTCATCCAAAGAAGCTATACGCTGGAATTTAGCAACACAGTAACTGTTTGAACGAAGCGCCGATACCAGTCATGTCATGATCACGATCACCAGTGATAGTACTCGGCATGCTTGGAGTTACGCGAGAACGACTTGAAAAGATTTAGTTCAATGTTTCAGGCCGTTTACCCTTTCGGAACGGCGTACCGAATATCTTCGTCATCCCTCGGGGTGCGTGTTATGTTAGTTATCAAGCCTGAGAGCGCGCTGATAGTGTCTGCGCAGAGATGTATTCGAAGGCCAATCCGTTTGATGACAACCTATGTGCATGTGATTAAGTGTGTTTCCGTGGGCCGAAACATCTACGAACGCTGATGCTTGGTGGCGGAATTGTATTGTCCACTCGAAAGATGAGCTGAGAATGAGAAATCTCTGCAATCAATGCGTAACCAGATTCCTGAACCTACAGTTAGCAGACGAAATTGCAGGCAAAGAGGCTCCAACTGACCTTCCAAAAGTCAACACTACGACCGAGAGGACTTTGATTTGACCCAGTCGACCCGGAAGCGTCCTGGATCGAATCCACCAGAAATATGTGCGATGACGGAACACTCAATTTGAACGTGGATTCAGATGAGTCCCCCATCAATTCTGTTGAGAATTCAGCCTCGCCAAGGTGCAGAACAGCAGCTCCGGGATACCCCTGGGCGCGCAAATGAACCGATACGTCGATGATACCGACTGTAAGTCGAGTACATTCAGATGGTACAACAGACTCAAATACCTAGAGCGCTATGTTATTAGGGTAGATGTATGAGCTCAAAATACGCACCCCTGGCGGTGCCTTGGCAAAAATAGCTAGATCTTTCCCGAGGCTATCATCAAGTGGCGGATGTACTGTGAAACCATACAGAGTGAGCTTGATCCGTGATTCCTTAGCGTTTGCTTCTGGAACTACGAGAGACACTATCCTGAACTTCAACGAGGGTCTGGATGCCGACGACTATGGCATACACCTAAGTGAGGGTGCAAAGCTAAATGTCCGCACTCACAAAACCTCGGGCTGGGCTCTGGACTATCATTACATAATCTCCATCACGGGATGCGTCCGTGATGTGAAGATCCATAATCCCAGCAGTGACCACACTCTCCTCCTGATCCCCTAACGTCAGATCAATCGAATACCGGAACATGCTACACACCCTGCCTCCCGGTTTCAACTCGATCAGTGCATCTGCATCGGAAGCAGATATGTCGAACGGTCGTGCGTGATGAGATTCACCACTTCGAGAGACAATAAACCGAAGTAAGACTGACGGGAATGGTGTGAGTCCCTTTTCTCTTTTTCATGGGGGAAGAAAAACTCACCCTCCGTGACACTGACCTTGATCGCGACTTCACCCGTGCTATTGTGATTGGATTTTTCCACGACGCTCTCATCGGTACTATGAGTTCCACTCCGCCGCGACTGGGTGAAATATCGGCTTCCAATTAAGCTTGGGTTGCAACTCGGGAGGGTTTCTGTTGCACTGCTTGGAGCCGCAAAGCTCCTCTCAATCAGCTGGGCCACATCATCTGCCCAACACTGAAGGCCATCGAATACAACCTTATCCATGACAAGATTTACCAAAGGAATGTCAACAGTCATTGTCAACCCGCTCGGAGGGTTGCCTGTCAATCCCTTCGCAATGTTGGGTCTTCCCAGCACAACGGAAAGGGGGAGTGTATTCGGTTTGGTATCCGTGGCCAAAAGTGCGCTCGTGTCAGGCTCAACTTCAGTTGGTAGAAGACCAAGCATCAAAATGGCGTGGGCCACGTTATCGCCAACTGAGGAATAAGCAACTAGTATCTCTTGCAGGCGTATCCTTAGAATTACATTCGGAATGCCGTCGCTCGGGCGCGGGGGTGATGATTTCATCCCCTCTGAAAACCTAAGAGAGGATATAGTGGAAGGAGGGTCGTTGGATATCATCAAGCCACGAAGGTCAAACAGTACACAGCCAGACCGCGGTAGGTGTGGAGGGGGAGGGGGACAGCGTACTTCAACTCGAATCATTGGACATGTCAGATGAAAACTGAGGCCTGGTTCACTTGGAACTGATTTCTAAAATGCCTTGAGTGAGAGAGTAAAAGGTAAACCAAGGTATTAACCTTCCGTTTGTGTAAAGATGGCCGTTCCCGGGGAGATTTCGGCTTTGAGATGTTCGTACGCTGATAATTCATGTCCAAATCGAGGCCTTCCAAAACGAGTATATCTAGTTGTTTTCTCTCCTTCTGTCTCCCTTTCGCATGGACAGACATTTGTTGGATTTGAACATCATTTTCCATATCCACGTCATCCTCACTCGATCCTTCGTGACTTTGTTGATGGACATTTTCGCCCCGAACTATATCTGTTGCATTCCGTCGCATGAAGATCGCGGCCGACGCGATGTCCTCAACGAAGTGCACAAGTGAGTTCTTGATAATCATGCCAAGATCCATAAACAAGTGAAGTGACGCAATCTTGACATCTATAGTCCGTGAATTTTCCTTGGAGAGGAAGGGCGGCACCAGCCAACTAGAAGCTTCGATGGCAGGAGATACTAACGTTTTGTCCTCCACTTCAAATAAGGGGCTGGAGCTGAAGGGGTTCGGAGAATTGGGTAGATTACTGGGTCTTCGAGATGGAGTATATGACTTGTCTGCCTTTCCAGGTACCGCTCTATTTCTTAAACGCCATGTCGACAGCTTCGCTGAGCCACTCTTGAACTTAGCTTGCGTCCAGTCAACTACTTCGAATTCAGGAAGTTTGATGTCCCTTGGTCCCTCTGAGGCGGGTGGAGGTCGATAGTGGCAAGCGGCATGTAACGTGGGCAAGTAATGATCGGTTATCAGTATTGGTGCTGCAACCTGCGAATCGTCCGCGGAAGAAGAAGCGTGGAAGGTGAACAGTGACACGTCTGATACGACCATTTTTGCAGACACTGACCAGTCCACAGGCACAGATGATGAAGTCCGTGGTGCACGAGGCATTGATATATCGGGCGAGAGTGTAGAATACCGGAAGGAGGTGGAAGGACCATCAAGGAATAGTCGCAGGTAGGCGCAGGGCAGTCTTGGTGGCACAAGAGGTCGTGCATAGAAAGTGTCAAGGGAATATACTTCCTCCGCTGCTGGCTGCAAAAGAGCGATGATCACGATCCCGCGAATAGTGACATTTGTTTCCAAGGAAAGCGCAGCACGAGGAGATTCCGATGAAACCTCTTTTCGTGAGGGAAGTGAGGATGCAGGAAGTTTAGGGACACACGCATCCACGATATCCAGTAGCACGTGTAGATGATCAGAACGAAAAGCGCAGGCAAGCGTTCCGACCGTGACAGACAACTGGAGAGTCTCTTGCTCGGGCTTGTCCCGATCAATGCCTTCTGGGTTGGACAGGTAGTCACCATCAGTTTGTGGGACTTGCCCAGAGGGTTGCGTACATCGCGAAGGAATTTGAAGCGAAAACACTACAGGTTGTGAACCGAAAGAAAGTAGAATCTCCTCGACAGGGTCCCGACATGGCACTAATATTCGAGGGCGTGAACGAGCTTGTCCAAGATTACCAATGTTAGTAACTTGCAGATCCAAGGGTGACGCCAAAATAATGTCCACTTTAGCGGGCTGTGCATGCACTGCGGAAACAGCGCTCTCATACATGCTGTTCGAAGCAGAAGACGAACGCGAGCAGCCAGGAGGAAGCATAGCAATTGACTGTGACATTATAAACTGGGTATCTTCCTCCAAGGAAGAGGACGATGAGTTGCATGATAATTGGTCGGCTGATGGACTGTAGCGTAGTGGCGGAGATTTGCAGGAAGAGGTAGATGAAACTGGGGATAATGTGCTTGTAACAGCTGGAGAGGAAGCGACGACACGTAAATCGCGCGAAGTCACCTTCAAACCCGAAATCGATACTGTGCAGATTTGTCCATCGCGGTTATTTCCTTCCGACTGAAGCTCTGTGTTTACTTCCGGACGGGGACTTGAATCTGTATGGTATGCCATCTCTGAAATGGAGAGCGTAAAGCTAGCCCGTCCAGGATAGACGATTGTGACCTTGATGTCAACTGCTGAAAACTCGAATTTGGCAAGGAGCCGCTCGATGAGAGTGGCAAAAAGTGATACCCCCGCAGGATCATTGTCTCCATGGGGCTTCTTGTGCGCTTCTTCAGCATGTAAATTAAACCCGAATGGGTTGAAACCTCCGGGTAAGTTCTCACTCTCATCAACAGGAGGGGACGATCCAGCGGAGGGCCTGAGTGTTTGTCGCAAGGTGGCTTCCTCTCGGGGTGTAAGCTCGTCGTGCATGAAAGTCTCGGCAACAGACACCACTGAATCGGCAAGGTTGGAACTGTAATGGGGTGAAGGGGGCGGTGCACATTGTTCTGGCATCATTTGGAACGTGAGATTGAGAGACTGGACATGGAAACCAACACTGGAAGAGAGCGGATTTGGAAACGGAATACGAGCGGTGACGCCAGATATGAAACCATCATACAAAGAAACCGGAAGTCCTACGAGTAATTGATTGATCGCCTTAAAAGACTTGTCAGGTGTACATTGACAAAATAGGAGTAGCGGACTCGCCTGCCCATCTAGTTCCAGGTCCTTCACTTGGACGGTTCCGGAACCAAGCTGAGAATCAATTTGATGGAGATCTAGTTGCCCTGGCTTGAGAAAGTGACCCAGTGTTCTTCTCAAGAGAAACGAAAAGAAACGTCGCTGAATGCTGGACGGGACTGCGAAATCAAAGGTAGGAAGACTTGAAAACCACGAGGAGTACCACGAAGACATGGCGATTGTGGTGTTCAAGGAAGGCAGGGAAACATGTCCCGAGTAGCCCTAGAATGGTAGTAGGAGATGGGTCTTGGCAGTTTCGTACTGAGTTGACACTGCGGAGATGCCCCACTCGGGGACTTGGGTCTTGGAGGCGTTGGTTAAAATACCTACTAAAGGCTTGCCAATACAAATCTGGATAATAGCCCCTGATTTCCAAGCCGCCTCTCCTTGCACCAGTACAACAACAATACATGGACGAGTGAATGCTAGTCGACATCCATACTCATGAATTGCCCGTCTCCGCTGACAAGGGCACTCCGACTCCTGCTTGGTACTTTGATTTTCTCTAACATACCCTCTGTGGATGGAGATTCCACTGTCATCGGCTCCACAAGTCGGATGGACGTCGACTGGGCCGCCATCTTTTTGGCCCGGTGGGCACGTCGTTTTTCTCGAGCAACCGACATTCTATGGAACGTAACTGTAAGTGGTCGAGTGGCCGAGCGAGCGACCAAGACCTACCTTTGCTTCCAGAATGCATGTTCTCGGCGTTGTTTGATCTCTCCAATCCGTTTCATCGTCTTGATCGTAGTCTGCACCAGCTCGCGGTCGTAGCGAACAGGGACATTCCTACGCTTCTCCAAATCGATCGTAGCATCCTGAGGACATCGTCACAACAGGGACAGAGACACACCATGCTTTGTCATACTCACGATGGTCATCTCCTTGCCAGCTGCTTTCCGGAAAGCCTTCGTCCACCGCACCTTGCGCGGATTGCGTTTCATTCTAACCGTTCAAGCAATGAATGGAGTGAATCAGAAATGTGATGAAACTGACTTGAAGTTCTTGTGACATCTACGGCCAGGTAAACATGATGGTGGCCCCAAGAGAAATGTGCTTACTTGGAGGTACAAAAACGAAAGACTTTGGCATCATTGCGAACAAACGCCGTTCCTAACGCTGATAAGACGGGTTTTTTCTATAGCGGAACTGATGCTTTCCCTTACCGTGTCCCGGGTAGACATTCGTCGAGCAGAAATAACACTTTTCGATGCGCATGCCTGGATGAAAAGTCGAGGGTATTCGTGGGAATTATGCGACAACTCCGAGTTGACTCTAGCTCTCCTCACATTCTAGATTACATTCTTCAAGTCCCCATCGACAGGACCGAAGCTACCTCCAAGGTTCAAGCCACTCCAGAGCCAATACTACTCGCCAATGCCTTCACATCCGGGCACTCGGTGTATCCCTACTGCCGTTCGACGCGATATGCGTGCACAGGTCGTCCAACACTTCACCAGCCCGAATGCTTACCACGCTCAGCAGTGTATCACCAAGGCCATGCGTTTCCTCCGCTAATCCTTGCACATAAATGCGCGCCTGTAACCTCCCCTGCTCCGAATGTGTCGTGGGAACAAGCCGATATGCCCGTGAAATGTAGAGTTTCTTGATTGGCCCTGCTCTTCCATGCGGCCAATTTGAAGTCCAGTCCAAAGAGTTCGGGGTATTGCTTCCGCTGCTCATTGTCGCGTTGGGAGAGTTTTGGTCATTGGTGTCACCGACTTCCAAAGTCGAAGATCCATCGCTATCGACTGCATCCTCCCGTAAATTGGTCTCCACCTCCAGACGAGCATAGTCTCGTGCATTTGAATCGAGCCCAAAATGTTTTCCTAGACTCGAATTTGTCAATAGACGGAGCCATGATCGCCTCTCGTATCCGGTTGCACAAAATATTGCATCGTACGAACACTCATAGATGTCGTGCGTCAAAGTTTGTTGCAAGACAAGGGTTAGTGGTTCCGATTCAGTTGGTGATATTTCCGCAGACAAAACCTCCGAGTGGTTCAAAATGGTGAACTTGGGTTTCGTCGAGGGCATGGTGCGTTCAGTGCGCCTGGATATCCCCTCATCAAGCTTCTGATCGTACATAACTTCGTATAACTGCTTTCGTGAGTAATGCTATTGGATTCTGCAGGAAACGTGAATACTGACCAATTCTAGGGTATGAGGATTGATAACTCCATAATTCGCGCTTGCATATTCGAGGCGGAGTTTCTGTCTGGCGGAATGAGACGACAGCCGAAAAATATCACTGGTCGCTAGAAATACAGCGTTGGTTATATCTAGAGAGAAAGCTTCATGTTGCGTTGATCACTTACTTTCTGGATTGAAAATCTCATTGACGAATGGTGAGTCATCGCTTGGTTTCAGGGATCCCTTGCGGATGATGAGGTCAAGGATATGTGCCTTGTTTCCGGTGACTGGTATAGTGGCCAGTCGCGAGTGGAGGTCTATGACGATTTCTGCAGCGGATTGACCGGACCCGATGACTGCAATACGCAGCGGACGTCTGTCGGGACTACGTGATTGTAGCGAATCCAACAGGGGAATAACCGACGTCAGATATGTCGAGCTGTGAATCATACGCTCTTGAACCCAAGTAGTCGCGAGTGGTCCCGGTATACGAGGCGAGCCACCGGGGGATATGATGAGATTTTCTGAGCCAAATCGTAAGTGCCGACTGATGAGTGGATGCGTAACCATACTTGCTAGACGCGCGACATGTTGACCAGTTGATAGGACTCGAGAATGTACTTGAATAGTGAACGTATCCATTTGTCCGAGCGCAACAACTTCTTCGCCGAAAGCAACCTTGATGCCTTTGTCCTGCACATATTGAGCCGCCCAAGATAGATAATCAGAGTATTCTTTCCGAGTGGGAAGAGTGCGGCCACGATTGATAAAATCTAACAGACGGTTTTGTGAATGCAAGTAGGAAATGAAGGTGAGTGGGCTCTGGGGGGACCGCAACGTAGCGAGGTCTTTAAGGAAGCTGGCAGATCGTTATCAGATAACGTTAGCGAGTCGGAAGATCGGAGATATCGCTTGCCTGATCTGCATCTGAGCGCCAGGTAGGAGCATTGCTGGATGCCATTTGAATTCATTATGTCTTTCAATGAAGAGCAGTCTGTCGATGGGAATGGGTGACTGAGATACGTATCATCAGATTGATGTAATATATACAGGTGAATGAACGATGCTCACACCGGGCTGGTTCTCGAGAAATGCCCCAGCAAGCGCAAGGTTGGAGGGCCCGAAGCCAAGGCCTATGACATCGTATACTCGAGTTGAAGGATCGAATGGCATGTAGAAGTCGTTGGACGCCACTAGCAGTGATGATGCAACTCTCGGCGCACGAAGAACGGAAGATTCTGTTCTGACGGCTGGAGGATGGTCCTGATAATGGACGAACTTGGGGATAATTCGGACTATATAAATTCCACTGAGTTACCGAAAGCTGAACGTTGGCAGAACCATAACCGAGACTGGCTGCCATGTCGGAAGACACCCACTCCTGGGAAAAATGACATGTACAGAGCGACGCACACCCTTTATGTTGTGGAAACAAGACTAGTTGAACAACCAGATTCCTCAATGCGTCGGCGACTTTGAGGTGTTGACGAGTAACACAGACTAGGATAGGGGCAACATCGGATCGGATCGGCCTCGACTGTTGGAGTCAGAAAATCAAGTCCTCTCGCCCATCGCCAGTCGACGCTATCGAGGGCCCAACTACCCAGTTTTCCATCAAGTTGCGCCTAGCTACTTCTCAGATAATACGCATCACATGCATCATGTCCTCCGCAAGCCTAGTCAGCAACTATAGGACCGTCCAGTTGCCAGATTTCTCCAACAACCGCCGCAAGTATCATAATGCACATTCACTCTTCAACCAAATAGCATTAGATGAACATCTTTGCGTCCACTGGCATATCGATACCCTGACTCTCGACGCTCTCATTCTGGTAGCCTACGCAAATATGCTCGGCATGTATTGCGGGGCAACCGATGTGCTTCTCTCTCTGGAGGGCTTGGATGGCTCACCCTCTCCATTTCGCTTACAATGGGATGAAACTACGACGTGGCTGAACGCTCTCGAGGTAGCGAATGTCGCTCTTAAACAATCCAGGCAGCAGTCGGCTGCCCCCTCAACCTCCCAGCCACCCGAACTAGTGACAGATCAACCCCCATTTATCGCAGTCTTCCGGGATTCCTCTCGAGCCGCCAATGACACATCGTTTGCAATCTCAGCGCCGCTCTCGCGACTGCCCTTACTGATTCACACAGGAGACGGGTTCTTGCATCTCCACTCGCCATCCAATTGGTTCTGTTCCTCCGTGGCTTCTATGCTTCTCCGTCAAATAGTAGCCGTTGTCGCACGAGTTCTTACCGACGTAACACAGAAGATAGCCACGCCTCTCCGTCTAGATAAGATCCTCACCTCTGTGGTTGAAGCTCTACCAGAGCACGAACGAGCCACCTATTATTCACATATACCTCCGGCTCGCTTCGCAACCGACTATATCCTTCCACACTCAACATCCAATCCCGAAGCGACAGCTGTGCAGTGGTATCCTGATTTGTCCCCTGACACGGCGGTACTTCGAACTTCAGAATGCTTGTCCTACAGCGATCTCACTCGCGCAGCGAACCGTTTCGCTCGCTTCCTCCTCGGCAAGGGTCTTTCCTCAGAGGATCGTGTTGCAGTTTGCATGGACCGTGATCTCATGTTCCATTCAGTCCTGTTTGGTATTCTACGCGCTGGTGGATGCTATGTTCCGGTCAGTGTAGGTTTCCGTTGCGTGCCTCCTTGTTCACGATTGCCCCACAGATCGATCCGGAACTCCCTGAAGAAAGGAAGCTATTCATTGCGAAGAATTCCTCCGCAAAATTTGTTGTCGTGCCATCTCAGTCCCATGCATATAATCTTTTCGGAAATTCATCAATTGATATCTATGACGTATCTGTCCGAGAGACTATCTCCAGTATGAGCGACGCCAAAGTTGACCTTGCACTTCCAGAAAACATAGCATACCTGTTATACACTTCTGGTATGCTTCTATTCAGCGTTTATGTTTGAGACAACCTGATTCAATTTTGTAGGTACCACTGGGAACCCCAAAGGTTGTCTGGTGACTCACAACGGTCTCTCTGAGGCAATCCTAGCCCTCAGTTCCTTCTCTGCCAACGTCAAAATGCCGGACATTCGCAAGGGGAAATACCTGGCTGTCGCTTGTGCGTCATCCTTCAATTCGCGGTGCTCTTGGGTTTGTGACAAGCATTATTCTCTGCCCACCAGCTGTAGCCTTCGATGTCCATCTTGCAGAAGTTCTTGTTCCGCTGGCTCTTGGGATGACATTGGTTTCTGCAAAACGCGGGGAGCTTCTGGAAAATTTGCCCCTGTACATCAGTCTTCTTGGAATCACGCACATCGGTCTCGTGCCTAGCTTGATAGATGCCACTATGTGTGCCATTGAGGATCAGAACGGAAGGGATATGAAACTTAGGTATATTGGCAGTGGCGGTGAGAAAATGAGTGATTCCGTAAGTGGCGTTTCACCGTCTGACTACAATGGGCCTTATTATACCTACTGTTCCCCCCAGATCCTTGATAAGTGGGCTGACCATGCACTTGTCAAGCTCGCTAATTTTTATGGGTAAGTATTCATTCACCGTCTCCTAGTCTGTAATTTGGCCAACTGGGTCATAGTCCTAGTGAAGTGGCTATAGGTTGCTGTGCGCGATTCATGGATAGACACACTCCTAGAGAAAACATTGGCCGAGCATTTTCCAACGTCTCTTCATACGTGGTTGACGACAATCTCAATATTCTTCCTCGAGGAGCTGTCGGAGAACTGGTGGTTGCAGGACCACTCGTTGGACGAGGGTATCATGGACTACCCGACCTCACTGCCCAATCTTTCATGGAGTGGCCGCGTCCAGGATCATGGTCTTATCGCACCGGCGACTTAGTTCGCATGTTGCCAGACGGAACCCTCCATATCTTAGGCCGAATTGATACACAGATCAAGCTGCATGGTGTACGAATTGAGACAGAGGGTATCTCTGCTGTCTTCAGAAACACTGCTGTTAGTGAGCTTGGGTTGGAATTAAACGTTTCGACGGTGCTCGCTGCTCATCCTTCCATCGGAAATGGAGCCACGCTGCAATTAGTGTCCTTCGTCGCTTGGGACGTCCAGACCTCTATCGCTCTCCGGCGGACTACCAAGCCTCATATCATCCCTTTTGAAAACAATGTTTTGCAAGTTCTTCGAGCGGTTTCCGCAAAGCAGTTTGCCAGTTACATGCGGCCCGCACACATAATTCGTCTCAGTTGGCTTCCTCTCAATCCCAATGGAAAAACAGACAACAAGGTTCTGTCTGCGGTTTTCAGAGAAATCGATCTTCAGCAGCTTATTGGAACTGTTTATGACGCACCTGCGGAGAACAGCCCATTACTCACTGACATTCAGCGGGAACTTATATCCCTGATCGAAACCCACGTCAATATTTCACCCATTGACTCACAAATAAGCCTCTTCGCCTACGGCATGGATTCATTATCATTAGTGAAACTCGCATCGGACATCAAGCGAATATTCCACGTGTCTATTGCTGTCACGGATATCATGAAAGCGCCATCTGCCAAATACATCAGTGAATTGATTCAAACACACCCAATCCCGGAGCCAGTCTCATCATCGAATCGAGCCATGAAACTGTTCTCCGAACAGTGGCTTCGCGTGGCGGAGGAAAGTATGCCGCACATACAAGTTGAACACGTCCTTCCACCGTTTCCCATCCAGGAGGGTGTTCTTTATCATTCGGACAGCCATCCAACTTCATGCGTGCAGCACGTTATCATGAACATCTTGGATCAAACCCCACTCCCACGAGTACGCGACGCGTGGGAGGTGACGATGAAGAAACTCGACATCCTCAGGTGAGTCAGGGCGTTTGCTGACCTTCGATGGCTCAAGACAGCCTATATAACCAGGACCGTGTTCTTCTTTGGAAGACAACTCGTTCAAGTTGTACTGGCACCTACTAGCCTGCAACTCCCTTGGCTCGAAAAACAAACGCCTTTGACACATGCAGACTCTTTTTGTGCATTCTTCTACGCCGAAGTGGCGCCATTTTTAGCCAAGCAAATTAATAGCACAACAGCAACAGTACCTCCATTTCGCTTGGTTGTCTTTTCTACGCCAGACGAACAGCAAGGCTATTGGTTGACGTTATCAATCCACCACGCGCTGTTTGATGGGGTATCTCTGCCGTTTATTCTGAAGTTTGTCGAAGATGAATTGCTGGCAAAGCCACACCCCATTACCTGCTCCTCGGAATCGCTCCTGGAATATATGCATAATGCAACGGCTGATGCTGGATACAGGTTTTGGGCCGCAAAGTTTTCTAATTTCGTTTGGTCCGGATCTCGCTTGACAAGTACGGGGTCATCAAACCAGATTCGAAGGAGGGCCGTGTCTCTCACTACCTCCCTGACCGCTTTAGGAAAACTTTTGGCCGCTCATCAAGTTACCGTGCACTCTACGCTGACATGCGCGTTTGCGCTATCTCTGGCCAGGCATATCCATCACACGGATGATGTTGCCTTTGCGGTTTGTTTTTGCATCGTAGCTGCCACCACCGCTTTCTCACGTAGAAACGACAGGTCATTCGCGCAGGACGGCTACTTCCTGTCGAGGGTGTCGAATATGCAACATATCCTACTATAAATGTGCTTCCAACCCGAGTTCGCTTCGATACGGAGGGTTATTTGCAACGTGTTCAGGCGGATATCTCGGCCGCGGTGGCATTTGAGCACTTCCCTCTATCACACGTGCAAAAGTGGCTTCCGCCAGGTACCGCCCCATTCGACGCTGTATTCGCGGTTACTGTCAAGGATGATACTCAGTATGAAGTATGGGACATCCTGCGAAGCGAATTGCCCGAGCCCGATGTAAGTAACCACTCCTCGGCACCTCGGTTGGTCCTTCAAGTTGATGGCATCTGTGCTAGTTCCCGCTTTCAATCGAGATCGTGCTTGACAAGAGACACGATAACCTTGTTATCCAGGGTGCCTATTACGACTGTGAATCTCTGGCCGACGGCGTCAATAACATTTTTCATCAGTTTGAGGCTATCCTCCTTGATATCCTCAACGGAGAAAACTGTTTCGTGCCACCACCTACTCCAGTTACTCGACACATGAACCCGGTTTCGTCCATGATGCAGACCCATGACGACATGGAAGAGGACCTTGGGGTATTCCTGGACACGGAAGAACTCGTACCATTGAGAGACATTGTATCGAAATTTCTTGGGGTTCCATTGACACGATTACATCCACAGACATCATTCATTTCTCTGGGACTGGACTCCATCCGATCCGTCGGCTTGTCTAAACTTCTTCGTCAACATGGGTATTTAGCTAATGCAGTGGATATCATGGGAAGCCCAACCCTATGGAAACTCGGTGTCTTGTGTGCGCGATCATTCGGCAACATTGTACAAGCGGAGATCGACCAGGGTGTCCTTTCATTGCAGAAGCAGTGCGAGAGAATCAAGGCCAGTTTCGATCCATCAACGTGTAAGCTATCTATCGATGATGAAGTTGAGATATTCCCCACGACTGTACTCCAGAGTGGCATGCTATCCCAGGTGCCTTTCTTCCTTCTCTATTCTGTGCACTCACAAAACCGTTCCATAGACAGTCTCCTCTGCTGGAAACCTGTATTTCCATTCATTCGTCCTTATCCTCGATTCAGATATCAATCTAGTACACTTCCAAAGTGCATGGAACCGTGCGGTCCACGATCTGGATATTCTTCGAGTTACGTTCCATTACGTGGCAGAGCTTGCATCCTGGGTACAGGCTCGGCATTCCATCGTAGAGCCTGATTGGCAGGAATATACGATTCCATCAGCGTTCTTTCAACAGACCGTCGATGAGCTCTTCTCGCACCTCAAGCCAACCGACGAGTTTGCTTTCCACAGACCCCCTATACATTTTCGTATTTTGCGCTCCGACCCTGACGGTCTTTATCTCGTGCTCTTCATGCACCATGCGTTGTATGACGGTCTCTCCATCCCCAGTCTGCTCTCACATGTTGAGCACATGTATGAAAATCAAGAGGTTACACGCCCGGCGCAGTTCTTTGCCTTTATTTCACGCATATTATCGCAACAGGACCAAGCAACTGCATACTGGGTTGAGAGACTTCAAAACTATTGCCCAGTTACCCTAACGCACGTCACACCTCTCTCGTCAAAAGGAATTATCGCTTCAAGACTGGTCTCTGTCCAGCAGAAGTTATTAGTGGAACTAGTTCAAGAAAACGCCGTCACCTTGCAATGTCTTGCGCAAGCCGTATGGGCAAAATACTTGGCTTCATTGACTTCATCAGATGATGTTGTCTTCGGGCACATCGTCTCAGGTCGGTCGTTTGACAATTCCGAATATGTCGTTGGGCCGATGCTCGTGAGTCAAAGCCACATAATTGATGGAAAATACTTAGTTTGGTCTCATTCAGAATACAATTCCTTGTCGTATTCAGGTCTCTCCGAACATGAGCAATCGGGAACTACTTCAGTCCATTCATCACGCCAATGTTAGTGCATTGCCTTGGCAGCACGTTTCACTCCGGGTCTTGCAAAACGAATTGCAGGTGCATGGGCTGTTAAGTAGTTTATTCCTCTTTGAGCCTTGGCGTCCTCGTCTCCATAGCCGCTTATGGACACTATGTGAACTGGAAGAGTTCGATACCCAGATCCAGGCGAGTAGTCCTACCGTTTACTCACTTCCTGAATTGACGCCCTCAATCTACCTAGTATCCCCTCAACATTGAATTTCACGAAGTGGAGGCTGGATTCTTAATCAAGATGGCTTGTTGGTCCGACGTCATGGATGCTGAAACACTCAATGGTGCATTGACTAATGTTGACACACTGGTGAACGAGATCGTATATCATCTCGATAGTCCAGCCACTTCTCTCGCATCAATTGATGCGGGCACCCAGCTAGCTGATATCACAAAATCGGTTTCTCAGCCGGAAGACGCCACGTATATTCCCCCAGAATTATTGGTTGCTCTTGCATCAGTGGCTCACTGCCCTGCGAATGATCTCTCCCCTTTGCAGTCGCTTTTGGCCATCGGTGTGGACTCCATTTCTGCCATTAGTTTGAGCGCCAAGTGCAAGGAAGCCGGCCTTGCGATCAGCGCTGGAGACATTGTTTCCAGCTTCACGATTGGGGAATTGGCTAGCAAGGCCACTAGGAACCACCTTGGCACCGTGGCAGTGCAATTCAATTCACCTTTACTGGAGATAACAACTAAAGAGCGCCAGGCAATCATTGAACGATTTCCAGAAAGACGCCGCAATCGAATCGTTTCGGTCTCAGCCGCTACGGAAGGGATGAAATGGCTAATCGCAGCTTGGCAACGTAGTTTTCGCCAGCGTTTTCACCATGTTTTCCCATACAAGCTTAGCCCCGATGTCAGTACTCAACAGCTTCGAGAGGCATGGAAGGCCCTTATGGCGCACCATCCAATCCTACGGTCAACATTCGTCTCAGCGCCAGGACGCGTTGAACCCCGAGTGGTCACGTTTGCACTGGACCCGAAGGAAGTAGATTTAATTGAGGAATGCGCTGAGCATGGCCAAGATGTCCTTGCGCTTGTCGAGAAGATGAAGACTATCGTCATGTCACCCTTGCCTATCAGCTCTGCGCAAACAAAGGGGTTCATTTTAACGTCGATATCGACAAACAGTCGGTATCTACTGATCCGGATGCATCACTTCCAATACGATGCCTTCAGCCTTCGGCTTTTGCTCGATGATCTCTCCTCCATTTATCTTGGTTTATCGCCGCGGAACACTGGGGATTCCAGCGCGTTTTTGGACGCGTTTGCTCCGTCGTTGGCAAATCTCTCAGAGCAAAGGCTATACTGGCAATCGGTTATGCCTATTCCATTCCTCCCATCATATCTTCCACCACTAATACCCGAGAAGAATCGATCAGCCTCCCTGGAGAGGGTCATCGTGACAGTAGCATCGGCTATTCGAGGAGTCACTGAACTCAAGAAACAAGCCCAAGTGGTTGATTTACCATTGCATTGCATCCTTCTGGCATCCTGGGCATCGGTACAGGCATTTCATTCTTCTTCTGATCACGCCATGTTCGGGCTCTGGCATGCGGGACGGACAGGATCAGTTCCGAACATCTTGAACCTGGCTGTTCCGTGCATGAACGTCTTGCCAGTACGCATCCCTGTATCGAACCACTTGATTGAGGTTGCCCGTAAGGTACAGCAAGATCTATACAAGCGCACACCAGTTATTCAACAGAGCAGTCTGCGGAACATCGATGAATGGGTCACAGGAGGCAAAGGATTGCCTCTTACTAACGTGTTCGTTAATGTATTCGAGGTTGCAGAAGATAAACGGGACAAGGAGCTCTTTACCTCTGTCGAGGTAACAGCTTGCCCCTTGTTTAGGTGTCAATCGTTATTCATCTCTACCAGATTGACCACACCATACCCGCGGAACCACTCAAATTCGAGGAATCCGAAGTGATCGACACACTCCCTCTCACCAAGTTACTTCAGGTCTGTGTTGGAAACCTCGTTGGATCAGATAACTAAGCGGTAATATGAACGTCTAGGACGATGTCATGGTTGACATTGTAATCAACGAAAAGTTGGATGCTGTCACGATGTCCATTGAGAGCGTACAGGCGATCATGGATGCCGTTCGTGCAAAGGAAATCATCGACGTTTGGGCGACGGGGGTAAAGCGTTGTCTGTCATACTTGGTTTGAAGGCATGGAAAAAGACGAGTGATTAGAGCGTACCTCTCCAGGTTGCATAAGTGGATCTTGGTTGTCACACTTTCGTGTTTTGTCCTCTCCGGGCAGCATCGAGACACTGTTTTTCCAGGCCGTGCAGCCAAACAACGTCGATGTCAGCGTCCCTCAACTTTCGTGCTCCCTCGCACTTCACGAAGTCATCTGGCTCGCCTGCTCCAATAATGCATCGTTTGATCCCTGCTTTGATGAGTGCATCTGCACACGGTGGGAGGCCTGACGTTCTAACGGAACAAGGCTCGAGTGTAGTATAAACATCGGTGTATCGCAAAAGATCCTCAATAGATGGGGTCGGGGACGCCAATGGATAGAGAGCTGTGAGGTGGGAGTTTGGGAGACTGAGTGCCTTTGCCAAGGCATTCGCCTCCGCATGTGTGTTTCCAGGCAGCTCTCTCGAGTACCCTGTGGTCAAAATGACTGGCTCCGTGCCTGGTATGCGGGCGACGAGCACACATCCAACACAAAATGCAGTTTGCACGGGCACACAATTACCTGATAGCGCTTCGTTCAGTGCTTGCTGCATAAAAATCGTGTGGTCTTCCTCAGCGGGTCGTTGGGTGTCAACCGGGGTCGACAAGTGTGTAGCGGGCAGTTGCATAATGGCTTATGCTTTGGGGTGATGAAGTGTGTGACAATTGCTTAGCCAGGTGTGACCTATCTGTGACACTTGTGTGACTGACGAGTTGAGTTGTGGCTTTGTCGGCAACTGCCGGGTCTCTTTGGCGTCGAGGCTTGGAACTGCACGTCGACGAGCTGAACCATGTCGTCTCCTCCTTCTGATAGAGTTATTGACGATGACGAGATCATGGGGAACCCACAACCCGAAGAAGAAGATGCGACCGCGACAATGGCGGACGGTAACGGTGTTTCAGACGATAGCTCGGAAGAGGCCGAGGACGACGAAGAGGAGGAGAGGCGAATAAGGGAGGGCTTCATTGTCGACGAGGAAGAAGAAGACGAGGACGAGGACGAGGACGAGGAGCGACGGAGAAGAAGGAAGCGACGGAAGAGACGCCATCGGAGACGCGGTAAGCTCCCGTCCTCAATGTTATGTCTTTGTGATGTTTATTCTCGGGGTAGAGGAGGAGGAGGAAGCGTTGGAAGAAGATGACCTGGAGCTTCTTGAGGAAAATACAGGTACCTCGTTCAGAAACCGTCTGACACGTCTTCGGCGTGGCCGTGAAAATGGCTCTCCACCTGTCGTATCATCCTCGAGACGGAAGCAAGTAGTCGAGTCTTCTGAGGATGACCTCGATAACGACGACGATCTGCCGCAGGTCCAGGATATCCAGCGCATCTGGGATGATGAGCGGGTAGGGGGTGGTAGGGAAGATGAAGAAGATATGGATGACTTCATTGACTATGAGGATGAAGAAGAAGGGACTGGCGCTATGGATGAGCAAGAGCGCGAGGAGAGGCGCAAGGAGAGAAAAAAGTTGGAGCGTCAACGGAGGAGGGCCATGGGCTCTCGACCAGAGTTTGCTGGTATTGACGCCAAGTAAGTCCAGAATCTACATCTTTTGTATCACGTCCCCTAATCGCCTGTCTTAGCGCTTGGGATGAAATCCATGATGTGTTTGGTGATGGTCACGAGTACGATTGGGCGTTAGAAGGTGACGATGAAGCAGAATACGAGGAGCGACTCAAACCTGAAATGAAATACCAAGATGTATGTTCTATCGTTTGTCCTGTTTGGGCTGTAGCTGAAACTCATGATTTTACAGGTCTTTGAACCTTCAGAAATACGTGCTCGGATGCTTACAGAAGACGATGATCTGATTCGGGCACAAGACATACCGGAGCGCATGCAACTCGCCACGTCTTCACTTTCACCCAATGCAACCCTGTCTCTCCATCAAAACCTTACTGAAGCAGATATTGACGATGCCGCCACATGGGTGACCTCACGTTTGTCCAGTCGTAAAACTAGGGAATTCTTCTCTCCGGACGGGCCCTATCATACATATTCCCAAGCCCTGGTTCTGGCCGTCTCGTATGCTCTGCGCTTTCTTTTCATCCACGAGTTCGAAGTTCCATATATTTGGACACACAAACGGGATTACATTTCGTATTTCAACCCTCGGGAGATGCGCGCCAGAGTTGAGCTGGTTAGCTTGTCCGAGTTGTGGAGGATATACACTCTAGGCCAGAAATATCGTTCTCTTCTTGATCGACGGAACGCCCTCACCACTTCCTATATTCGGCTTAATGTGGAAGACGAATACTTTGTGCAGTCCATCAAACCTAGGATTGACTGTGTCGAGATGGTCGCGGACGCGACCGAATGGTTGTCCATGAAACACAAGGTGAACAAGCAAGACTCGTTTGACTTCCAGTTCCACGATGACGAAGAACTCGACCGCAAACGCAAGACTCCAAGTCGGATCTCTGCATACGAGGTGGCGAAGAAGAGCATCGTCGCAAAACTGGCTGATGTAGGTTATTTTCATGGCTTTTTTCTCCCCTTGCACTGAACACTTGACGTCAGGGTTTCGGCATCAGGCCTCATGAGGTGGTGCAAAATTTCGTAGCCAACGATCATCCCAATTTTGTCGAGGACCAAGAGCTGAATCCGACCGCCTTCGCAGAGCAGTTCACTAACCCCGATTCTGCTGTGATGCAAAGATCTGAAGATGTGCTACGGCGCGCCAGGATGATTCTCGCCACTGAGTTAGGAAAAGATCCGTTACTCCGCCAATTCATGCGGGACCTATTCAGAACTGAGGCACAGTTATCGGTTCAGCCTACGGACCGGGGTGTCAACAAAATTGACGAACATCATCCATACTTTGTTTGTTACATCCGAGTTCCTTCTCTGGTACCCTACTAACCAACTTTATTTTCAGAACTTCAAATACCTTCACCACAAGTCCATTGCTCAGATGCTGGATAGTGCACAGTTTCTGCACATCTTGGCTGCTGAGGCCGAGTTGCTTGTGACTGTCTCGATTTACCTAACCAACGAAGCCAAAGCCAAGTTCGAGCGCCAGCTCAATGACGCATTTTCTTCGGACAGTTACAGTGACATTGCTAGGTCATGGAACGAAGAGCGGTCTCGGGTTGTCCAAGAGGCACTAGAATACCATCTTATTCCCATCGGCACCAAATGGGCCAGGGAGTGGCTGCGAGAAGAGGTAGAGGATGCTTTGGCTATCCATTGCGGCAACAAACTCAAAGATGTAGGACGTCCCTCCTTGCTATACGTTGTAACTGACATGATTTCAGCGCATCGATATCGCCCCCTTTCTCACTGGAGATGCACAGCCTGGATACACACCCTCCGTCCTCGCTGTTTCTTGGGGAAAGGGTGATCCTCAAAAGGATGTCATCACTCTTGCACTTTTGGATGAAATGGGTCGACTTCGTGAACATGTCAAACTCGATAACTTGGTTGATCGCGACTATCATGACGAATTCACCGACTTACTTAAGAGACGACGACCTGACGTTATAGTGGTAGGAGGCTTCACCATGGCAACAACCAAGTTGTCCTCTCGAATCAAGGAAATTGTCAATGGCAAGACCCCAAGCGTGGATGCTGAGGGCAATGTTCCAGGATGGGGAACAGAGCCAATCAGCGAACAAAGCTTCAACATCCCCGTAGTCTATCTCAACGACGAAGTTGCCCGGATTTATCAGCATAGCAAACGAGCTGCTGAGGAATTTAGCACGCTCTCTCACATCGCAAAGTATTGCGTCGGTTTGGCTCGTTACGCCCAAAACCCTCTCAATGAGTATGCAGCACTAGGTTCTGATGTCGTTGCAATCTCCCTTGAGGACGAGGATCAGCATCTTGTTAGTTTCCTGACCTTTATAAATCCAGTTATTGGCTGATGCTGGCTCAGATTCCGAGAGAGAAGTTGTTATCCGCACTCGAAAGGGCTCTGGTTGACGTGACCAATAAGATTGGGGTTGATATCAACCGTGCGGTAACAGACTCCTATTACCAACACCTTCTACCCTTCGTGTGTGGCCTTGGTCCACGGAAAGCTCAAGTCTTGACCAGAAAAATTGCGGCAATCGTACGTTTCTGTTGTTATTCCCTTATTGCTGCTAGCTTACCGCATTTTTAGGGAGGCAATCTCGTCAATCGCGACCAGTTTATTAAGTCAGGTTTGCTGACTACGAAGATCTTCCTCAATGCAGCCGGTTTTCTACGCATATCTCATAACACGGAGCCCAAACCCACAAAAAATCGACACGCAGACGATGACATCCAAGATCCGCTAGATGATACTCGCATTCATCCAGAGGACTACGAACTTGCACGAAAGATGGCAACTGATGCCCTTGAGCTCGATGAGGAAGATGTTCACGACGAACATCCATCACATGTTGTATCCCTCATCATGCAGGATAATAACAACGAGAGAAAGCTGAACGAGCTTAATCTTGATGAGTTCGCCGTCAGTATGTACGAGGCCAACGAAGACCGAAAGCGACATACTCTCAATGTTATTCGCGAAGAATTGCTCAAGCCGTTCGTAGAACAGCGCGCGCCGTTCCCTCCCATGCAATCGTGGGATGTGTTGACCATGCTCAGCGGCGAAACACCTCGAACTCTCCGCATGGGACTCATTATCTCTGTTCTCGTCTTACGAATCGACAGATTTTCGAATTCGGTGACGGTGCGCCTCGATTCTGGCATCGAAGGCATCGTAAACATGGAATACGTGTCGGACGCGGGCAATGTAAATCCTCAAAACATGGTCAAGAAAGGTCAGGCACTACAAGGCGTCATTGTGGACGTCAAACTTGATCTTCCCGCCGACCAATTCTATGTGGAGCTGTCAATTCGTCCCTCGGATTTGAATCAAGGAGATGGCCTCTTCCGTCGCGTCAAACGCGATGAATATTGGAACACTCAACAGTGCGAACGTGATTCGGAGATGCAAGCAAGGAAAAAGAGAGCCGAGACTGATCGGACAAGACGTGTCATCAAGCATCCCAATTTCCATAACTTCAATGCGACGCACGCAGAGAACTATCTGGATAAGCAGCAACGTGGAGATGTAGTGATCAGACCATCTTCGAAAGGTGTTGATCACCTCGCGGTGACGTGGAAAGTTGATGACAAACTGTACCAGCACATTGGTACGCAGCGTTACCGCTGCACATGTCTACGGGAGTGCTAATTCACCATAGACGTCACTGAGATCAACACGGGCCAGGGCACAGTGTTGTTTGTCGACGATAAACACCAGTATACCGATCTCGATGAGTTGATCGTGAACCATGTTCAAGCCACCGCCCGGAAAGTCGAGGAACTGATGGCGCATGAAAAATTCAAGCAAGGATCTGAGGATGAACTTCGTAAGTAACCCTACCTAGTTTTTTTTTCCGTGTTTCGTTGCGATTAATGCTGCCATGTAGATCTATCTTTGAAAAACTTTGTCGCAGCCAACCCTGCAAAAAGCATCTATGGATTTACGCTGAACCGCAAAAAACCCGGTCATTTCAATCTTTGCTTTTTGGCGAACAAGAATTCTACCGTCCAGACTTGGGTAATATTATTCGAGTTTGTAATCACCTTATACTCACCATTTGGTAGCCCGTTCGCGTGACACCGGAATCGTATTGTCTCTTCGAAGCAGCTGTTGCAGGGGTACCAGAACTGTGCGACGCATTCAAAGTTAGGTGAGGACTATAGACACCACATGGTAGTTTTACTTCTCACACGGCGTCTAGACATCTGCACCAGACACAGAACTTGGGTGCCGCAGGCGCAGGAGGGAAGACGCCATACGGTGCGGGCGCTCGCACACCGGGTCGCACACCAGGCCATACAACACCTGGGCATCTATCCGTTCGTCAGGTTCCTAGCCGTACACCAAATCCTTATGGTGGCCAGACCCCGGCGATTGGGTTTAGTGGAAATGTACCGACATCCAGTTATGCTATGCCATCCTCCCAACCCCTTGGTTATCAGACTCCCTCCGCGTTTTCACGACCTCCAATAGCTCAACCCTCTCCCCACGTTCCTCCTGGCATGAATCCGCAGCGCGCTGCTATGATCCAAAATTCTAACAGTTGGGGATCAGGTGGCTGGTAGCCCTGGTTGCAATTTATGTTCGCTTCCATTGATATTTGTTGTGCGTCCTGCCTCTAGTACATTATTGTCGATGTAAAAGTATTTTTGCATTAAGATCTTAGAATGGTGTAACATACAAATTATGTCTATTGACATAAGACACCGCCAAAGTTGGAAAACGTTCGGGTCTTTCTTGCTAATAGTACGCGTGCAGATCTATAACCGTGGTCGGTTAAGCTTTTGCAAAGCAGGTATTCGACTTCAAGATCATCATGTATGAGTATCGACTGGAAGCCGAGGGTTCCCGCTAGGCAGGTACTACGTTGGATGCAGAAATTGACGCTAGTCATCCATCTCGCAAATGGTGTTCCAGTTTACGCTCTTGTACTGGACCCTTGCGCTATACTCATTTGCTCTCACAAATTCGTCCACCGAACATGTTCCGTATCTTTTGTCCTTTGTCGATAGTTCACAAATAGACAAGGGAAACGTTGCTCCGTTCAACACGAGGCGAACTTGGGGACCTTGGAAGCTTACTCGTCGTGAGGGAAAATACTACGCTCAAGGGAGAATTTACACACGTGTTTTTGCAGGTAAATTTTTCCCATACCATACTTGCAGCAAAAGGTGTTTGTTGGGAAGTCCTGAACCTGCGATGCACAGGCACATGATGCGGACCGAGAGGAAGATCATCCCTGTGGAGATGGTTAGTGATTTCACCCTGTGTGTGTAGTTACTGACTTGTTTAGGCCCATTGTTGAAAGTGGTAAAAGTATACTGGTATCGTGGCCGAATTCCAGATGGAGGGACTCAGCGTCACCAGTCGCATTTGTAAGACTGTTTCAAGGAGTATATTTCACATATTCTGTCACATGTGTAGCCTGTACTCACCGCTCGATGAGTTTTTTAATGTAAAAAGCACCGAGGAGAGGACCAGGATCACCTCTGGATGCATGGCCACTGATGCCATCCATAAGTAGGTCGTACTCGTATCTGTAACATTCACGTTGACATTAAATGTTCATGGCGAGAGGGTAGACTTACTCCAAATCCTGTAATTCGCGCGTGGAGAACACATTGCACCACGGGGACTGGTTACGAGCTGCAAGGTCGAACGGACATGCATATAAGGCACCTCGAGTATCCTCCACGGTGATATTAATTCCAGGAAGAAGCTTGCCAAGTCTCTGTGCTATGGGCCGCACGTATTTTGTGGCCCATTTCGAAGTTGTCTGTATATATGCTGGTGTGAATAATATAATTCGAGACAGGGAACTAAGTTTACCTGGTGAGCTAGGTTGTCGGAAAACCTCGGACAAGATTTCCAGGGAGTGATCCACGAGACGGGATCGTCAAGGTCGGTGACCGTCCGGAAGGTAACATTGTCTAGTTCGAGGCCGAAGAAGCCTTGTGCAAAGAAGTACGAAGAGTCCGTGACTCTTTGGACCGGAGTAGAAATCACAACATCCGTCGAGAAAGTGGGGTAACGAAGGGCCAATCTGGAAAATTGAGTGTCATACATGCAATTTCGATTTCGATAGAGAGACGTACTCCACCCCATGGTCAAAAAGCTCTCGACGGCCAACGACGGTCAGTTCCTGAGGGATTAGTTCGTATTCGTAACCCTCTTTGAGGAACTGAAGGTTTTTCGGAAGAGGAATGGCCTTGATTATACCCCGTGCGCTGTCGAGGGTTGCCACCAGTCCGAGGATGAACCGTTGCTCAACCACGGGACCACGGGACCCGTGTCGGTGTAGCTTCAAGTTGAGCAATTAGCACTGACGTGATTTGGGACACTGGGACAAGAACTCACCAGAATGACTTGGTCCACGGTGCAGTCATCAGGTAGATTGACAGAGACCCCGTGGACGTGAGGAGCGTCATGGTATGGGGAGAGGGTCGCCAAATTTTTATAGCCGTGGTAATGCGACTCGGGTTGGCTGCCATCTAGTGCGATAGGTGGGGACGATAAAGGGAGCTGGAGCAGGCGCAGAAATGTCGAGCTCAGTGGGAGATACATGTGTCGCATAGGGGCGACCAATTACGACGAGTGGCGTCTTGGCCACATCATGTCAGAGAACATCGGGTTGGACGAGTTGCATGCGACCAAGGAGAACGACAGAGGGGCAAGCGCCGACGATGGATCCGTCTCCGTTTGGGCGTGGACCACGGCCACGGTGTTCGTAACAGCGAGCCTTTTCCCTCATGCGTTGTGTACTGACAACTTTTTTTCTTCAGCCTCGCACTCTTCTCAGCGTGTCTCCTAGCATTTCCTCGCTTCTTGCTCTTCTTGACGGAGCCTTCAGGGGGGCGGGGAGGGCTAACATCACTCGAGAAATTCTTGGCACTTCAACTCGGCGTCATCCTGGGCACACTGGCCGTCGCCATCATTGCACTGGTACGTTCTTTCGAACTGCGGCTGGCATAACTTACGCCTTTCTTGAAGCTGCCAAATGAGTGGCCCGCTGGTCTCCAGCGAGGGACTCGGACGGATCCCAACTGCCACCCCCTGCTGAGACCAGTGACGGTGGCGTGCCTTGCAATGGCGTTACTTTCGTTTGACGATCGCTCCCTCGGGGCGCTAACGACAACTGTGCTTTTCGGCTGTGGTGCCGTAGGACTGTTCGGATTGTGGACGGTACGTTCTCGAATATTGCTCCACAAAGTTCGATGAGGTTCAAGCTCTCCTTGAAGCTCGTCTTTTCGGGCCCCCTGGCAATCTCTCGTAGGACTGGCGCAGACAAACACACTTCTTCATTTATATTTGGTAATAAAACCGCCGCTTCAGTCAAAAAGAGGCTGTGGAAAAAGGACCCGGCCAAGTAGTCTTCATCACGGTACCCGGATCATCCCTTCATGCCCTCAATTCCACGGGTTGTTCTCAATCTTGAACTTAACCTTGTCTGGGCGCCACGACACTGTATGGATTAATTGGGTTTCTGACAGGTTGCAACCGATGCCGTGTGTGCTTTAGATCGCAGTGCGAACGATCCAACCAGGATCGTGGAAGTGGTTAGCGACCAGCGCCAATGTTACTCATACCCATCATCTTCAACATGTCTCCGAGATTAGCCATCCCCCCTCCCATCCCCGGAAGTCCGCCCAGTCCGCCCAGTCCACTGCCCATCTGGCTCATCATCCCTGTCGAAAGCAGTGAGAATGGTATCAACAAGAAGGAAAAAAATACAATACTTTGCATCTCCTCCATGTCAAGCTGGTCACCTCCCTGACCCTGCATCATGGCCTTCATCATCTCTTGCATACCACCACCGCTTCTTAGTTGCCGTTGCATCTGTTGCAACATACTCGGAGGCATTGCACGCTGAGTGTCCGTGTGTCAACTAAAGATAAGCTACCTCAAACGATACGCGCGACGGACCTGCATGGCTTGTATCTGTGCGGGCGTCGGCATGCCATTCACACCGCGACCACGGCCACCTGCCGCGTTTTGCAGTTTTTGCATCGCTTGGAGCCTGCAGATGCGGGGATCGGATGGTCAACATGCCACACGGGCACACCGTATCACGACATACCATCCGTTTTTTCCACCCGCTTGTTTAGCCATGTTGGCCATCATCCGATATTGGCATAATAGTTCTTCGACTTCTCGCACAGTCGTTCCACTTCCTTTTGCCACCCGCGTGACCCTCCATGTCAAGCCCACTGGCTTGCCATCTTTACCTATTTCCATAAACATGGATCCATCCGAATCGAGTTCTGTGGCGGACATGCTGTCGGTAATATAAATCATCCGTTTCATGCGCAGTGAGCCCTCTTCGTCCGAGCCGGCAAGTAACTCCTGTGGAAGACCCGGAATCATTGATGCTATCTTGCTAATAGGGCCCCTGACAAACAGCACAGACTCATCAGCGATAACGGGTAAAACAAGGGAGACAGGACAAACATTTTCATGACATTTTGAATTTGTTCCCTCCAGTCCCTTATACTAAGCTTACCTTCTTCGAGCTTTTTCGCCATTTCCTTTTGCTTGTCTGGGTTCTGGGTCGCCAGGTCTTGCATATGCTCCACAAGGCCCTGCATATCACCCAAACCTAATAGCTTTGAAATGAATGGCTGCGGTGAGAATCGATCTAGGTCGTATAAGTGCTCCCCCACGCCAAGAAAGATTATCGGTGTTTTAGTTGCAGCAACACTTGTCACGATCGTGCATTAACGTTCAGCAGGGAAGAAGATCGGTATACATACGCGGAAATAGCTCCCCCACCCTTAGCATGTCCATCCATCTTCGTGACAATAATTGCACCAAAATCAGCACTCTCCTTGAACGCACGACTCTGCGCCTCAGCCGCCTGACCTGTAAAGACGTCGGTAGCACGGAATAGGCGTGCAGCGAGGACACGTACCTATACTAGCGTCGAGAACGAGGACTGTCATGTTCGGCTTGACGGCTTGACTGATTTGGACCATTTCCTGGAAGAGTTCGGATTCTTGCTTGTGTCGACCAGAAGTGTCCACGATGATGATCTCAAAACGTTCCTTCTTGAATTTAGCAACTCCTTGTGCCGCAATCACAACTGGATCAGTCTCGGTGTATGATCCAAAGTAAGCCACTTTGGCTTTCGTCGCCGATTGCCGGGTTTGATCGAAAGCACCAGCACGGAAAGTATCCGCACAAACAATACACGACTTGAATCCCCTCTTCTGATAGTATACAGCAAGCTTCGTGCACGTCGTAGTCTTTCCATTACCCTAAAACACAATCAAGGGGAAATTCTTGAGGACGACAGTCAAGCTAGACATACCTGGAGGCCAACAGCCATGATTACGTTTGGCTGGCCTTTCTTCGGTTTTTCTGGCTCAACTCCGGGGTCCACTAGATGGACAAGTTCGTCGAAAACAGCCTGGTGGCCGGCGAATAAACGTTCATCAAGGGTAACCCGACCGAGGGAGTCACCTTTTGTATGAGATGTTTCCGGTTGAGGTCTTTGGACTTATCAGAACCGTCCAATGCTGCCTTGACTTTTGCCTTGACCTTCTGTCTCAAGTTGGCCACAAGCTTGACATTGACATCGGACTCCAAGAGTGCAGCGGTGATCTCCTTGAGTGTGGCATCTAACACCTACATACATGTAAGAGGCGACCATCAGGATTCACGTCCCGTTGACATACCTTCTCGTCCACAACTGGTGCCCTACCGAGGGATGAGAGGGCGGCATTGAGCTTCCGCCCAAAATCTGCGAGGACCATCGTGGACACCGCTATACAAGGCACCGTGCGAACTCTCTCTAACTGACCAACTCTTTAACATGACACATAGTGATTCGGGAGGTGAGACCATCGACGACCTCGAATCTGACGGTACGACCGATGGCGAGGGCGACGAGGACAACGACAACGACATAGATGAGGCACTCCTCGGTGCGCTCGAGGCTGGTGTAGATGACGCGACGGAGGGGGACGACGTGCGTGCTATATATCCCTCTTTCTTCGTTCGCTGATGTTTGCGTTCCCTCATCAAGGACTCACGTTCAGAGGACTCGGACGAGGAGGACGAGGAGGACGAGTCCGAGCCGTCTGTTGAACCGACGATCAATACGGGTCTGGAGCCATCTTCACCGCCTGCACCCGTGGCGACAGGGACACCGCGATCGTCTACGCCGGAATCATCCAAAGGTACTACTATCCTCCGTAGACGTCACGTAGCTCAACCGTTTCCTCAATAGTCGTCCCGCAGGTGAGGCCGAGGTCGCCTTCACCAGCAGAAGCTCGCAAACGTGCCTTGGTCTTCCCGTTCACCTATAGGTCGCAGTTACCCCGATCCTTCACGGTAGAAGCTATATGTGCTATCCCTCATCCCGTGCCTACTCATGCACTGGCCTCGTCGTTTTGCATGTCACATCTCTTGACCGGCTCGGACGATGGCTATATCCGTGATTATGACATTTTCACCGCCGTCAATGGCAAGATCACCCTGACTGCTCCTCAGCGACACCATTGCAATGTAGTCGAGGGGAATATGAAGTCGGGACAGATACGGTGCTGGTGGGAGAATCCTGATCTCGTGAACTCGCAAAGTGGGTATCCCCAGGTCGGCGAGACCCCAGTGTCACCGGTCTATAGCTTGGCTATGCATTCTGATGCCCTCTGGGCACTCGGTGGAACTAGCGTACGTGCACTCTGACCTCGCCATCACAGTGACAGATTATGGAGCGTCGTTCGCAGTGTGGTCACATTAATTTATTCGCAGTTCGGCACGATCCTGGACGGCTAGTACATGTGCTGCAAGGCCACCGTGGACCCGTTTCTGGGCTTTCGATTGACCATGACGAGAAGGGTTTATTCAGTGCCAGCTGGGATGGAGAAGCGGCTGTAAGGATTACGTTCAGCAGCGTTGCTATCCCGTGCTCACTTATGGCTCTTATGATAGCAATGGGACCTGAACACTGGGCAAATTGTTCGAAAATTTACCGCGCACGGCGCACAGCTCGTCGGTGTCGCCGTAAGACCACAAAATACCCTGTCCCAGCGATCGAGCCCAATGTCCTCCGCGGGAGTAGGCGGAGAATCGGAGACATTTTCTGACACGCCTGCGGCTACATCACATAAGAAGTCGACTGGGACCCCTACGAGTGCGCACGCGGAAACATTTTCCACCGCAGCGAGTAAGGCACATGGACACCAACAAACTCTGGATGCTTCTACGAGTCAAAATACCATTTCTAACATGGTCACTCAAGAATCGGATGCTAAATCTGATACATCTTTCGATCCACTTTTCGACGATGAACCGGACCCTGATGGGGACAACTATTCAGCTCTAGATGGCGGTGCGGGCCGGAGCAGGACCTTTTACAAAGAGAGCACTGCTCCCAATGGCTGTGCGGGACTTGCAGTTCCCGATGCGGGTGCTTCTGATCCTACATCGCAGGGCCAGCAGGCAACACGATTATCGCAAAGCTCCGTTGCCCCACCGAAGAACGCCCCACCCTTACTCAGCGCTGAGAATAGCGCCACGTTTTCTCCGGACATCCTGATGATCTCTGCTATCGATGGGCAGATCATGCTCTGGGACAAGCGAGTGAACACCCCGGGAAAGGGTGTTGGAAGATTATGGTCAAGTGAGAAGACACCACCCTGGTGTGTTTCTGTACGTATTCGAAGTTGGATGTCCCGATCATTGGGGAGACTGGCCAATCCTTTCATAGACGTGCTGGTCCACGGATGGATCACAGATCTACGCCGGACGACGGAATGGGACGGTGGACGTGTGGGACGTTCGGCTACTAGGACGAAGTGGACCGTCCTGCACGCCTCGACTGATCAAGAGTCTGCGCAATCCCGCGAGTTCGGGGGTGGTGTCGTGTGTTGTGCCATTTCCTGATGGCCGCCACATTGCGTGGTGCGTGATTATGGTCTCGTGATAGGATAATGGTGACGTGCCAACTTTGCAGTGCCTCCATCGACAATATCCGGTTATGGAATGCGGCAGAGGCTGGGGAAAGTGATGGGAACGTGAAAGGTAAGGGAGGGGTGCAATTCAAGATCATACCGGGTCATCACGGGGGCTATGTGGAACAAATGGGTATGTGGAACAAATCGGATTGGGTGGGGAGTCAACTGACCGGGGGGTTATTCTAAGTTGTAGATCCGGGTGGAAGATTCCTTGTGAGTGCTAGCAGCAACCGTGGGTGGCACGGTGAATCGACACGAACGGTATTTGTACACGACATCAAGCCGAATGTATAAGGTTGTTACGACACAGCTCATGGGCCCATAAGGTTACACTCGGCTGATTTCAAATCGGTACGATGGACGGTTCAGGTCCCGCGGTATGGCCGCAAACCGCCCGCAACGGGTGTCAACTATGTCCTTCTCGTCATCCCTGCAGCCGGAAATATAAGTTTCACAACCCCTCCTCTCCCCTGGCCATGTCACCTCCCCCGTTCTGCTCATGCGACTCGACTATCCCGTAGTATTCCCTCTCAACCAGATCACCTTTGTCGGCGACGACTCCTCCCAGTACTTCACGGAGAGACATGGGAGGCGTTTCAACTCCCTCAACCCGCGCTACATGCTCCCCGCAGACGAGGAGGAGATCCGCGTGAGCCTCCCGTCCCCTCTCTCCGACCCTCCTGACGTCTCCAGCGCTCCGAGCTGTACCACCGCATGCTCCAGTTCCTCTTCGGCGGAAAGCACTACGTCGGCCCCGTGAAACAGGTCCTCACCCCCAGAGAAGGACAAGAACGTTGCCGCATCCTCGACCTGGGCACCGGCGGCGGCTTTTGGTGCGTCTTCCAGAAAACTGTAATGAATCCCTCTGCGACGCCGAGATTGCAGGGCTATCGACTTGGCAGACGAGTTCCCTGACGCAGAGGTCATTGGCATAGATCTCGCTCCCATCCAACCCCGGTATCGAATTCCCACCTGCTTGCTTTTATTCCCAGAGCTGACGTACTCATTCTTAGCCATGTACCAGAGAACTGCACGTGTGTCATGCTAGATGATCCAGACTACTACTGTCAAATAACCATGCCCTGCTTTTTTTTAAGTTTTGAACTTTGCGATCTCGACCAATGGTACTTGCCGTACCCAAGCGCACATTTCGACGTCGTTCACGCAAGGTTTATGCACACGGGAGTGCGTTCTCGGTTTTTCAGGGTCGTTTTTTCCACTTGTCCTGACAGAGGCTTGGTTTTAGATCGAGAACTACACCCGCTTTCTGCACGAGATCGCACGCATGCTTAGGCCAGGCGGCCTTGTTATCCTTATTGAACCCGATACCGAGCCCATTGCAGATGGGAAAACCGCTACCGAGTTGACCCGTTCCGGACAGCCGTCAGGGATGCCTGGCTGGTTCGCACTGTGGGAAGCATACAGAAAGTGCCTCCGAGACCACGGTATCGACGTTAATGTCCCGCCTGAACTTACGAATTTGGTCACCGCGACGGGTGAGTTTGACAAGATTTTTCCGCAAGAAGGGAACATTCCCATCGGAGATTGGCCCAGGGGTGAGTATTTGAGTGACTTGCCACCTCAACGTGGACGCTCACCCGGAGCACATGTTACTGATGTAGACCCTGACGCGTTGAGCATTGGACAGCTTGCGTGGATGAACTATGATATCATGCTTCCAGCGTTCAAACCGCTCTTCTTATCGGCAGGCATGCGAGAATGGGAGGCGAGGAAGCTGATCGAGGAGGCCCACCAAGACCTCTACTATCCTCTCGTCAAACCCTCCACGCGCCTCCACATCGTTCATGCGATCAAAAAAGCGTTATGATTGTTTCCTGCCAGCGTGACGCTGTATATGCCACCGACCAATCAAAGAAACAAAAAAGAAAACACAACAAAAAGGAAACAAACAAACAAAAAAGATCATACCCACTGTCATACCTCGCGTCTGTATGCTGTGTCTGGATCGTTAATGTGTTCGCATTTTGTAGGTCTCATGTTGTTCGCACTTGGTGTTGACACGGGGCATGTGTTGCATAGTTGGACAAGGTGGCGCTGGTTATACACCTGAGATATGTTCACGATGTCGGTGTAATGATATTTAAATCGACGAGTCTCGCAAAAGCCAGGTTTTGTCTAGAATTCCTGAGAGTACATGTATGCAGTGCAAGTTAGTACAACAGCGTTAGCCCCGAGAAAAGTATGCCTTGGCACCATGGCTCGCTAATTCTGCCTTTGCCTGTCAAGAGGTGAGTGGGGCTACGACGTTTCTGGTTCCAAACATCTTACCTTGTCCATAGTGTGACCAGCGGCAGTGTGATGATGCCAAATCTGGATGTTGCTCAGTCGTTGGTCACAAAGCTGCGGAAACGCGGCACACCTTGCGATAGTAGAAAGCATTGCCGACACCTTGCACAACCCATCCAGCGGTAGCGATTGTGCCCAGGATGCCCGCTGCCCAATGACCACTGGAGAACATTTGAATAGTTTGGATGAGACCAGCGGAGCCAGTACTAGGGATGCCGATGATCCTGGGTGTCGAGATAAGTGAGTAAAGGGAAAACGGGCACCAAGATGGGCTCACATATAGACACTGAAAAGCAAGTGAAAGCCATCGAAGAAGAAGTACAAGTCTAGCAAGGGATGAGACATGTGCAAGAGGAATGAAAATAGAACGGACAATAATATAAAGCTTGTTCCTGGAGAGGGTGTGTCAGGACGTGTTTTAGGGTAAGGGGGAAAACGCGCACCTTCATGTAACCGTTGTAGATTGGTCTGAGCGGTGTAAGGAAAGGGTTGATGGTGAGGGGGGATGAACTTACCTGTACCATAACAGAAAGGAGAGGGGAATGATTACGAACACATAGCTTTCAAGGGGATAAGTGAGGGATCGGACGGAAATCAAAAGGCGCACCCAATGCTGGCACCAAGGTCCTTTCCTCCGTCACTTGCGCCGGCGGCGAGGACGAAGATGCAAGCGAGCATGTTAATGAAGAGCGTTGCAAAGAGGAGGAGCCATAGCTGATAGAGACGGGTGATGAGGGGTCGGGAAGCATCTGGGATCTCTTCGGAAATGGAGTGGTAGATGAGAGGGTAGACTGGAGGACATGAGGACAGAGCGGGAAATAGGGACAGAAGACTGACAAGGAGGCCAGTTGTTACGACCGTGCTTCCTGATGTACTCTGTGCGCTCGGTCAGTTCTTGCTCGCGTCGTTCGAGGTCGCGTTCACGCCTGTTTAGATCATGCGCGTGTGCACTGTGATTGGGTGTGGGGTCATCGAAGGGGTTGGCGTCGAGGGAATGGGCGGACTCGAACGGGTTTTGGGCGTATTCAGCTGGAAAAGGGTCAGCGAGGAAGAGAAGGGGAGCGAGGACGTACACATGACGGTGTGGTAGTTTGAGAGTACCGGACATTGCCGGGGTGGGGCGGTTGTTTCTACACCGCCACCACTCAGCCTGTGTCGCGTCGCGTCTCATATGCCGTCTCGAGAATATAAAGCAGCGCGCTGGTAAGTTCTCTCTCCATCAGAGGGTGCCATGTTTTCATATCTCATCATCGCTCTCTTTTTTCTCTCGCTTTCTGTCTCGTCACTGCCGATGTCCGGCTCGCTCTCTCCCTGTGACCTCCCCACCGCTACCGTCAATGCTACTGCCACCTCCGTCGTCCCTCCTTGGGCCACTGACGACTGCTCCGATCCCACTACAGCGTTCACCCCAGCACAGACCACCCCCGTAGCCACTGTCTCCTCCGTCGTCCTAGTTGCCCCTTCCACCCCTCCTTTGGCCAGTGATGACTGCTCCGGTCCCACTTCAACGCCTACCGCAGCACCGACCACCTCCGTCGCATCCACCCCAGCCACTTCATCGGCCCCTTTCTCTACTTCTACTCCCCTGGAAACCGTCTCCGCAGCACCAACCACTTCCGTCGTATCCACCCCAGCCACATCATCAGCCCCCGTCTCCGTAACACCAACCACTTCCGTCGTATCCACCCCAGCTACATCCCCCGTTTCCGATGCCTCAAGTAGTGTATACACCGGCGGAATGTAAGAACGCTACCTTTTATTCTATTCTTAGCCTTATTCTGTCCTCTTCATAGTGCAACCTATTTTTACCAGAATGGAAACCCCGGCGCCTGTGGTCAGGTTAACCCAGACACCGCCTTCATCTGCGCAATGGGCACGTCCACTCAATCTCTTCCTCCCTCCTCTCTCATGCTCTCTCTGCAGATCAGACACGCTTCGGCACCTCCGGCCCTAGCTCTCCCCTCTGCGGTAAGCATGTCCAGATCACGAACACGGACACCGGTGACTCCATCACTGTCACCGTTGCCGACGACTGTCCCACCTGCGAAAATGAAAATTCAATCGACCTCTCCGTCGCTGCTTTCGAGGCCCTTGCCCCTCTCAGCCAAGGCATATTCCCTAGTCAGTCCATTTATCAGCCCTCTCCATCCCTTTGCTTGCTAATATCCTCCAAGTCTCTTGGAAATATGTATAGACTCCCTTTAAACCCTGCCAAGGCTAGTCCTTGGCCGCCCTAACTCGCCTGCTCCCCCATCTGCCCCGGTGGTGATAGACCCTTTGGTAGCCAGTTTGACACTGACTAATTCAGGACGGGCATGTTGTGTGCTCCACAAAAGGTTAGACACCTTTTTTCTTTCTTTCGTATATCCTGCTATCGGGCATGGCGATGTCTTCCCCATCAATGGCTTGCCTTTGAATATGTTGTATTTATTTATTGAGTGACATGTACAATCTGCTTGTATTCCTTATAACTATCTGAATACATCATCAAAACCTGTTTGCCAGAGACGGTCGTGTTGATACGCACTTTGGATGAAGCCTGTGCAGAAAATCCTCGTCGTGGGTGGAAACGGCTTCGTTGGCAAGTTGTACATCCTTGCCTGTTCCCCAACATTTGATTCACCGCCCTCAGGTTCCGCCGTATGCAAGGCCGCCCTAGCGCGGGGTATCCAAGTGACCAGCATTAGGTACACTTTGTGCTGTGTTCAACGCCACGTCGTTCAATCAGAAACACAGTTCCTCAGGAACACCCTACAAGACTCCAAAGGGCCACACCCCGGCGTGGGTTTCCAAGGTCAGTGTCGTTATTCAATCATTCCATATCCTGACCCAGTCATTGTTGCTAGGTGGAATGGCGCAAGGCTGATGCTCTCCATCCCGAAACTTACTCGGACATCCTTCCGAAAGTTGGCGCTCTCATCCACACTCTCGGAACCCTCCTCGAGGACGGGAAATACAAGTATGCGTTGGCACATGGCGACCTCGTTGGCCTCATCGGGGCTATTGCGGGCGGAGATATCAACCCACTTGACGGAGGACCACAAAGGCGTAGCTACGAAACGATAAATCGAGATTCTGGTGCGTTGTTTCCTGAAACTGTCTTGACAAAACGCCGCTCCAATGAATGAATGTGCTTTACTCGACGCAGCTCTTCGAGTCTGCGAAGCATTCACATCCAGTAAACCTGACCCTGAGGTCGCGCATATCCGCCCATTCATCTACTTATCGGCCGAAGATATATATCGACCCCTGATACCCGCCAGGTATATTGAGACCAAACGCGAAGCGGAACAAAGAATAGATCAACTCCTTCGCGACCGCCCGAATCATCGTGGTGTGTTCATTCGTCCAGGTAAGCCACCTTCTCCTTTATGCAATCTATCCTCTTCTAAGAATCAACAACAACGTGCTTACGGCTCACATTCTCTCAAGGCCTCGTGTACCACGCGCATCACAGGCCGATGACGTCCCCTCTTGCCGCGTTGATTGACCTGTCAGCCTCTATACATGCAGGGATTCCCAAGGGCCTGCCAACTCCGTCTTCCTTGCTCCGAGCCGTCGGTCATGCCTTCCCATCTTCTCATGGTTCGCCGCTTTCCTCCCCCCTCCATTCAATCGCAAACGCGCTCTCAATTCCGCCGATTCATGTTGAGCACGTTGCAGAAGCCATTTGCATAGCACTCGACTCCACAAAAAACATCAAGGGTGTCGTCGGCGTAAGAGAAATGAGAGACCTCATTGGTTGGTCGGACGAGGGTGAGGGACCGCGCCTTGGAGGTGTATAAAACGATTGGTCTTTCCCGCAGGAAGGCCGGGTGTCAGCTGCATGACTCATGTTTGGATTATTACAGATGCTATTTCGGTCATGCGACAGTTTCAGGTGCACGCCCTTTCGGGACGGCACCTGCCTATCTGCGACGTGGGGGTGTGATCTGATGCTCCACAGATGAGTCTGGGGCGGAGCCAATCGATAGACTAGGTTCGTGAGCCAGTCCTAGGGTGTCACCAAACTTACTCATGTAAGCCATTTTGAGTTCGATGTCGACAATATGGGACCAACTTTCCCCCTGAGATATTGTGTAGCGTCATCCGGTGACTGTATCCTTTTTGCAGTCTGTCACGAGGTCCGCACCTGCCATCACACGAGGCTCTGACCCTTTCTCGTTCCAATTTGGAGATGTGACCGGCGCCCATGCATGAAGCCCTGACAGTCGATGGTCTCGGTCATTGCTTCCGGGTGGTTGGAGTTCTGCTGATGCACGTCTCAGACCTCGCCTGAGAAATATGCCCTTGACCGTCGGTGATTACGTGTCATTAAAACCACAGTGCCACGCTTCATCGAGCGAAACCAAACCTGCCCTTCAAGCTGCCAAACAAGCACTGGCTAGAGGTTCCGATAGGGTCCAAGGGTAACCTTTCCAAATATAACGTTCGGGAGTCGACTGTAACTGGCGCGGTTTGCAAGGGAAACTCGAAGGGTAGACCCTATCCAAAAGATCAGTGGGTGTGACGGAGCGCGCGATTCCCGAGTCTGCTCGCTGGACTCGATAGGGGCTCAGGATCTGCTCCAGGGAAAGGTCAGAAGAGCGGGGGAAATCTACGCAGACGATGGACACGTACGAGGAAACAAGTGGCTGTCTGGCCACCGTTCCAAGCAATGAGTGCGTGTTCGTACTCAAGAAACATACGGGTTGTTGGTGGTCGAAATGATGAGCTGGCGCGCAACGACGGATATGCCCGTCTTGAGATGGACAGGGTGTGAGATTTGGTAGCGGGTGTACTCGGCCTGTCTTATCAACGACTCCGTCAGGGTGGGGCTACACGTCGCTTGTTGTCAGACAACTACATACATTCTGACATCGTTTGGTAGTCTTTGACCTTCATGTCCTCTCTTTCCCTTGCCAAGTTTGCTGCGTCTGCAATCCGTGGCACGCGAACTATAGCAAACACCACCTCCACAGGCAAGGCGTCTCTCCATGACCTACGTGATGGCAAGAGGCTACGTATGCTTATGTTTGGGAAACCTGGCGCTGGCAAGGGCACACTTTGCTCACGACTCGTGAAAAAGTACGACATCTGGACGGTTTCTACTGGTGACCTCTTGCGCCAACACATCGCCAAGGGGTTCGTACACCGCTATCTGTTGTCTTGGACCACTCATCTACTTGCAGGACTGAGGTCGGTCGTCGAGCCGGAGACATTGTTGCGCAAGGAGGACTTGTCCCTGATGACCTCATGCTCAAAGTTGTCACCAGCGAGCTTGATGCACTTCGCGACAAGGTTCGTTTAGCTGAGTGCCATCGCTGCAGTGATTGTTGACGCTTTCCTTAGCATTGGATCCTGGATGGTTTTCCTCGCACTCTAGAGCAAGGTGAACTTCTCGATACCCATTTAGAGTATGTACATGGACCCTTTTCGTGTGTATTCCCCCTGAATGGTCCTATAGGGGCCAAGACACACCGCTGACGTTGGTTGTGAATCTTGACGTCCCTGACGAGGTGATTCTGGGTCGAATAGCAGACCGTTGGATGCATCTCCCATCTGGGCGAGTGTACAACATGTCCTACAACCGCCCCAGAATAGATGGTCTTGACGACGAAACTGGGGAGCCTCTCGCAAAGAGGCCAGATGACCATCCAGTATGTCATTCTCTAAACATGATGCGAACATGAAGCTTAAGCGTCACACCACGTAGGAAATCTTTTCGCGCCGTTTAGAGCGATTTTACGCCTCGACGTCACCCCTTCTCTCGTATTATGCATCTAACCCCAAGTCTGCTCGCCTCGTTACTTTGCAGGGTGAAACGTCTGACGAGATTTGGCCGAAACTTGAAGCAGTCGTTCTGTCATCGTTCCCCCACTTGCAGGGGCGTTTTTCACGTCGAGGACGGTATAGTCTGAGCAACCCTTTTACATTGCCAGATAGACGGTTGCAGAGAAGTCCGGCAGTATGGAGTATTTAAGTTTGGTCGCATGTTTATTGATAGTCAACTGTGGACTAGGAAAGTCGGCTGTGCGCGAGCACACAGCCTTGTCATCCTCCTCGCCACTCGATGCTTTTGTTTGCCTCAAGGCATGCCCTCGCAGCAATCTCCGTCTGTCTTTGATCTATCGTCCTTTTACAAACACTCTCTCCTTCTCAGCCTTGTTCATGGCACCGCTCACCACCTTCGCTTCGCTCTCTCCCTCGTCTTTCCGCTTTGCTATGCGATCCGTTTGCAGCATCGTCCCATACAACATGTCACGAGAGCTACCGCCCTACATGAATGTGTCCACCTCCGGAAAGGGCACCACCCAGAACATGCCAGTTCTGCGCATGCTCTTGCTCGGAAAACCGTGTTCTGGCAAGGGCACCCTCACCTCGTGCCTCTCGAAACAGCACGACATTTCGACGATATCCACTGGCGATCTCATTCGGCAACACGTTGCAGCAAGGTCAATTATTTTCTTTCACAAACCCGCATGTGAGAGTGACTGATTGTTGCCAGGACTGACATTGGAAGACAAGCTGAAGGAATCGTCGCTGGTGGTGGTCTCTTACCAGACAAAATGATGCTAGACTTGATTACAGCCAAACTCGATACCCTCAAGGAGAATGTGAGTGTCTTCTCGTCACCTTTGTGACATGCATCGTTCACACGTCATTCACAGAACTGGATCCTAGACGGCTTTCCACGCACGCAGCGACAGGGAAGGTTGTTGGACGATTTCCTCGCGTGAGCTGCCCTGCATTTGCTGTGATGTTCATTTGTTAACTTGATTTGCAGGAAGCACAATATACCCGTTAATTTGATCGTGAATATCGACGTCCCGGATGACCTGCTGTTTCAGTGGGTTTCGGATCGCCGGGTTCATCTCCCATCGGGTCGCATTTACAGCACCTCCTACAACCCTCCCAAAATTCTAGGATTGGACGACGTGACAGGTGAACCCTTGACGAAGCGACCAGACGACAATCCGGTACGATTTTGTTTTTTGCCTGTGCTGTGCCGACAGCGCTGATCGTCCATCCTCTTGTAGGAAACATTCGCTCTTCGCCTCGAACACTACTATGCACAGACCTCGCCTCTCCTCTACTACTACGCCTCACGGGCGCATTCCACGCGTCTCGTGGATCTGTATGGAGACACGGACGCCATCCGGCCTACGCTGGAGAGAGTTGTGTGCGAATTTTTCCCTGGCGTTCGTCGATGTGGACCACAAACACGACTCGGACAGCAAAAATCCGATTGCCACAACACGCGTCGTTGGCCATCACGGACGGACTCCGCACTGCACAGACGTCCTCTTTTTGAAACCGTATAGATAGACTCGGCTTGCTCTAAATCCCCATACACTCGTTTGGCATGTAGATGATCGTTATTCTTATTTGTCAATGCGCTGTAGATCTATATGTATATATCCCACCTCTGTAGTCGTACCCTATATCTCCCTATGTTGATATTCAGATTACATTTATGTTGGCCAATAGCATTGTCGTGAATATCGAATCAACGGAGGCATCCGCCTCTCGGAGAAATGAAGTATGGATGAGTCCCCACTCGTCTGCGTTCGCCTTGTGATGGGAGTCCATAAAGCCATGATGCCCTCCTCATTCCGAGACCATATAACCTTTACCATGCCGATCGCGCCGCAAATCGGAACGCGAATTTGGCCGTCGTGCCGACGACTCACTCCAGAATTAAAACGGATCTACAGGGTCGTAGGCAGGAACTGTGCACCTTGGAGTAAGTCAAATAGTTGTGTTGTAAAGTCATCCAACAAATAATGATACCACCACTCGAGCAGCTCGGATCGATCTGGCGTTGATTACACGATCGTAGGATCATTCATTAAACATAAGGACAAGAGGGGAAACAAGACAACTGTCGATACATTCAGTAACAGGGAGAAAGATCAGACCATACAAGCTCGTCGGAAGAGGACTGACTAGAGGAAACAGTGTTGCGCAGGACTCGAGAAAATGTCTTGAAATCGTGGGCTAATGGTGAAGATAGCAAGAAAACAAAACATGATAGCAGGGGTAACACTTGAGTGTGTGCTTTAAGATATCTGTGACCGTCAGTACCTGTGTGGATGAAGTAGAATTATGTAGATGAGACGACCGTCCCAAGTATGAAGAGACAAGAAAGGCGGAAGGCTGCCAGCAGCTCTAGACGATCTCCCAGATTGATGTCTCCAAGACACGGAATATCGTCGTGTCTTTGGCGTTCTCCGACCACCCGACCGTCTCTCTCCAGTTCATGGAATTGGCTTCCTTCTCTCCGGCTCCGGCAAACAGTCCAAGGTCATCATCAGATATGCCACGAAAGATGAGGAACAGTCGGGTGAAAATGCATGGGTCGGCAGTTACCGAGATGTCGATGGCGTTGGCGATCTTGGTGGGAGAGAGGAAACGATATGCAATGTTCTTATGAGCAGAAAATGCATGTAAATTGTTACTGAAATAAATCAGCTAGAAGCCTTGAAAGGACCGACAACCAGAAAAACATACTTGATGAAGCTGGTTCGTGCGTGCAAAGACATCCCGAGCTGGTCCAGCACGTTCGTGAGGTGAGATATAAAGTCGCGGAAAGACATCGCAAAGCCATTCCGTGGTGCAATAAATTCGTTGGGGTCAACCACCGCTGGGTCAGGTCTGATAAGGAGAATAAGATGTCCGGGTCAGTGGAAGACATGGTTCGGACAAACACTTACACCGCTTCGTAGTACAAGGATGTTACAACCATTTCACTCTCAAAATGTTCAAGCGCACCACCGGGATGCACTCGCAAGAAATATTTGTGTTTATGCTCTCCTACGTTCTCAGCTGGCGGCCAGGTCAAGCTGAGTGACCAGAGGGGGTTGACTGTCAAGATGACATCACAGTATTGTTGAGCGGGAGCGAGGATATTGAGGTGACACTTTGCCGAGGTCGGGCGGGCAGCGGTGGTAAGCTTGGTCATCACGCGAGAATCGAAGAGAAAGTCTGGGGTGATGTCAGGGTCTCTCATCTTTGTGCCATTGAAGTCAACAGTGTGCGTATCGCCGGAGTGGACGATGTTGAGTTTTCCCCAGAACAAGCCATCGACGACGGTGCCATCTTCCATACGCGCCATGTCGACATCATCGGCCGAGGAAATTGTAGTTTCGAGCGCGATATGCTGTCCCGGGACGAGCTCGAGGTTGAAGGTGGCAGGCATCTCTATGACTGGTGGGGGGCTAAAGAGGCAAAGGGTCGTTACGCGGGGTGTGCGTAGCGGACGAAGTACTTACGGGGGTGTACTACACAAGCGTCAGCGACAGGTCGAGAAGGAAGGGAGAGACGCACGGTGGTTCATCGGGTGGCGGAGGAGCATCGCTGACAATCTCTACACGGAGACCCTGAACGCCCATGATAGCAATCTGGTAGGAATCTTCGCCAGTCAACTGCATGTGTTGGGCCACGCGGTCGAGGATGAGTGTTCCACATTGCGTCAGAACGATCGTAGATAACGCACGTAAATGTACGGTCCAGAGACTAATCGCTAGATGTAATCTGAGCGACAAGGAAGCGAGCGAAAGAGGAGGGACGAACAGAGGCATGAAGGGAAGCAAATTCAGTAGGAACTCGCAAGCTGAAGATGGCATCTGGAGGAGGCTTTGTCCAGTCCCTGGCGACTGCCTCGAGTTCCTAACGACTGTGGATTAGCAGGGGGAGAGACGGGGTGTCTGAAAGGACCTCACAGGAAAGCTTTGTGGCAGCTGAAAGGAGATGAGTGAGGGTTAGGGCAGAGGGAAGAGACACTGACGACTCTGACGGTCTCCATGTCGCCGTACGCAAGTGTGAGGAGACGCTGTCTGGCAAGCGCCATCTGGGACTGCTTCTCGCGATATTCGCTGTCCTTGTCGCTCTTTTTGTTCTTGAATTTGTTCCAGAACGATTGGGAGGGAAGACTCGCGCTGGTAGATCTGCAGAGGCAAGGTAAGGGGCAGGAAGGGACGCACATGGAGGGACATACGCTGGGGAGAGGAGCATGTCGAGGAGGGCACGATGGCGGTCGATGAACGGGCTGATTTTTGATAGCGCTCAACTCACCACGCGACAGGCCAACACGAGGCAAGTCCGGTCCATTTCCCGGCCCATCCATGCCTCTCCCACCCCCTCCTTCAACGACGACGACGAGCTCAACGTCTCTGCGGCTCTTTTCGGGTGTCGCGCCACGTGCCACACGCCAGCCTCAAAGCGCGCGACTCGACTCGACCCGACTCGACTGATGTTGTCTCGTCTCCCGAGTGCATTCACGACCGCTCAACAGCGTCCCTTTGTTTCCACTGTCCTCCTCTCCCGCACATGGAAGAACGAGACCCTCGTCGAGCTCCGCGAGGAGGCAAAAGCGCGCGGTCTTTCTAGGTACGTCGCGAAATCTGTCTCGTGTCGCGCTGACCGTGATCATAGCAAGGGGAACAAGTCGACATTGATCACTCGCATTCAAGAACATGAGAAGAACAGCGTGACTTCCACTCCCCCTCCCATCCATACACCCGGCACAAGTCGGGGTGCTTCAACTCACCTTGTTCCTCCATCGGCCAAAAAAAAAACATCTCAAGCGGCCTCTCCTGGCATCCCACTGGCCGCGCAACCTGACAGTGCACCTAACAATTCTGATTTCGTGGCCATCAGATTGCCTGATCTCTCCCAACCCCTTCGCAATGCACCAGTGCAAGTCGTGAGTTTCATCCGTTCCATCTTCGGCTCTATCATATCGTTGAACTTTTCCACTCCATCTATCGCGTTTTCCGTCAAATCTGGTACTCACTGTAGCCCTATGTGCCCGACTTCTGGAATTCCGCCCAATCAAAAGCTGTCGCTCCTGTAGAACCTGAGCTTCCCAAGTTACACGTCGTCAGTGGGTCAGTCACCCATTATGGCGGAGGGCCAACGTATAATCTTGAAAAACATCAAGAGGGCGACTTGACATCCGCGACCGTTCAAGTGAACGACCCTTTGGCCAGCAGGGAGACCGGGTTATGGCCAGACCTTTGCGAGAGTCTAGGCCTTCCAAGGTCGTTTAGCGTCCGTCGCTCCCTGTCCAATTTAGCTGCGCGGGCAGGAAGGGATAAATCGCAGACACACTCAAGGTCGTTGTCTGATGAAGAAAGAAAAGGGCTGTACATCTTAATTAGCATCGTTGGAGGATCATGGTTGGTTGGAAGGCTTGTGAATCGACCGGCGGTTCCTGCGGAGGAGCATGACACGCACTAGAACATTCACTCCTTTTGTAGAGTTGCGGACACACAACGAGGTCTGGTGACCAGTAACACCGAAGCAGATGTGGAAACTCGATGCAGCCGACAAGTACGTGCCTGGTTTACTCGTCCGCAATCCGACCAGATCAATCAACGTTTTGGATATTCTCCAATGGTTCGCTTCATTGATCATTCGCAACGGTCAAACACTAGCAATGCTCCGCGCTGTTCGTCATCAAATTTCCGTCGAGCATTAATTGTCGCAAGTGGGCTTCGCACCGCCCATAACCGCCTCGACCTACGGTCAGATCTCATCAATTGTCTGATGGCACTATCGCCTCGTCTCCGACAACGTTCTTGCAAGGTCCTCGGACTTCTTGCATTTTAATTTCGTTGCCTGTAAACACATCCATCACACGCCATCGATAACCTCCTACCTTGTCTAGGTTGCACATGGACCTTTGAATTTTGCGGTCTCATCAACGGTTTGCATTTACCCTCTTGTTTCGCCAAGATGGCAAATGACATTGACTGATTCGTTCTCAAAAAAAAAAAAAAACTTTGCGGTAACATAAGTATACAATATACATCATACAGTAGGAACAGTGGACGGTGAGTTTGACCGGTTGGTGGAGCTGGCAGACAGATGTCCAGTACCGCCGTTCCTTCCTCGCCCCCATCTTACGGACATCCTTTCCCCGTCCATGTCAAGACCGTGTGACCAGGCTTCAGCCGCCCGCTCCGCAGACACCCGGTTCTTGAAGTTGACAAAGGCACACCTTTGTTGGGTCAGCTCATGGCGGTGGGACCAACAAGCGGAAACACACCTCGACTTTGCTACGTGAACTATTGACCTGAGCTCCGATGAAGGGACAAGAGGTAGTGAATTCACGACAAGCGTCCGTACTTCCACTTCCGTCGCGGAAGCAGGAAGTGATGACAGGAACAACGACATCTGACATCATGAGTATGTTGATTGGCGGATTGGAAGCGGAAACATACAATGGACTGGTCTTCTGGAGGTTTGAGCCCCTGTTCTACAGCATGGCTCGCCATAATTTTTCGTGCGACAGGGTCATTCTGACCGTGATAACGGTCTCTGATACTCTGATGCGCAAGGTCGTTGTCCGCTGGTTTCTCATGCCTGCACAGCAAGTCCGTCGTTCAGTTTTGCCCACAGGTAACAGTACATACCTATACGGGCATTCAGCCCCTCGTTTACATTCGCCCTTGACGAAGAACGAACATATATGCGGTTGGTTGCGCTTGTAGTAGGGATTCGTGCGAGCCAATTCCTTCAGCATCTCCTTGCCTGCAGAGCTTGCCTTGCCCCCCAATTGCATCATCGACGTAATACCATCCGTCATCTACTCGTGGCCGCATTGAGACCGTGGTCGGAACGGTGACATTGAGGGAGAACTGTACCTTGTTTTCCATGTTTTGCGCGTAGTATTCACGGTTGATGTCGCTCGTTGGAGCCTCGCTCTGGGTGGCCAACGCAGTATCGCGGACTTGGGTCGGTAGACCGTACTCGAGATCCAACAGACATGTCTGACAGACGTTCTTGACCTTGGCGCATGTTTGGCAGATGACGGTGGCTTTGTAACGAGCACCTGAGCCAGGGTTCCAACGGAAGACGGTGAATGGACGTGCGCAAGTGCCACACGAACGGCCAAACTCTTGTTTTGACTGGGGAAAATGCCTGAGTATCGGGGTAGCATGTAAGGAATGAACGGCGCACCATTCTGATGAAGGGATTGTCACCGAGACCTGTTCCGTGATATCAGCGTGGAGTCGGTGCATCCATGAAACTGCAGCGGCCATACATGTCTCGCAAAGAATTGGGAACTCGCTCTGTTCCCACTGTGCTTTGTTGAGGTCGGCCTTGGGCATGGTTTGGATGAAAAACGGTGCAAGTTGAGGACTCGATTGAGGATATATGCTGACTAATTAACTCCTGTCTAGTGCTACGTGTATGTGATGATCAACGACAGATTGAAGGGCAACATAGACGCGGTAACAATGACCTCTCCGCCTTCCTCCACTAGCTCTGATACCTTCTTCTCTAGGTTCGGCCGAGTCGCCTGCTCAAGCTGAGGAGGAGCCTGGAAATATATCTGTCTCGTCGACGTTGACAGAGAAGGCTTCCTGATTTGACTGTACACCATATTGTTAGCAGGCGGGGAAAGCAATGGACACGGGTGAGATCCCTACATCGTTTGCCTCTCCGTCAACATCTCGATCAACTGTTCGACGGTCCACTCCCGACTTATTGATATCTCCAAAGCTTCCCCGCCGCAAACCGGACAGTGCTCACGTCGCTCGTGCTCGAACGTATACGAGTATACCCCCTCAGTACCGATCAGCATGAAGTAATTGTTGAGGTATGCTGCAGAACTGGTTGCAATCTTGAATGCTTCATTACAACAAGATGCTGAAATCATGTTGGAAAGGAGAGAAATGGTCCCGTGAGTGGACGTACCAGCGATGATGGCGTTCGTTGAGGCTATGGCGGGTATTACGTTCTTGACAACCCCTTGAGTGAGTGACCAAGTCACCCCTTCGATCTTGAACTCCTTAGCTCGTGCAGATGCGACAGTGTATAACCAGCCGATGTGCTCAGGATTGTCAGTGTCAAGCTTCTTTTCTGAAAAAGATCGGGCGAAGAAACTAAATGATTGTCAAATGAACTAACCTCCATGTACTCTGGGCCACTCGAGTACGGATGCCCATTCAATGCAATGCTCTGGAAGACGCGGCGTATTAGCGATTGTGCAAATTGGGAATGTCGTGGGTTTGTTTAACATGTCAAGCGAGCACTCGTAACAGGACGACACGGCGGGAAGAATGACACGGGCTTGACCCTTGAAACCTGCGACACAAGTTGAGATCTCAGCACCTGGGAATGCCATTGTAGCTAACCTTCTGTGCCGCCGTCGATGAGAGGTTTCAGACTTTCTGGGTTGTCTGGATCAACCAAATTAACGAGCGTTGCGTTGATCCATCGACGCGCCTCCACGGAATCAAGGCCACAAATGACGAGATTGAATTGCATGTAGTAGTCATCGCCTTTGTCTTGAATTTTTCCAAAGTAGCTGTGTCGGACGTGCAGCGGGCACCGTTATTATGAAAGTCATCACTCACGGAGTGACCTTGACACCTGGAACTCGCTTCATAACATACTTGGCTGCCACGATGGCTTTTGGTTCGCCGACATCGGCCTGTCTGCCCATTGTGTTGACCACGCAACGTCGCACCAGATGTCAGGGTATACGCGCACCTGAATAGAAACTGACGATTGAGGTTACTGATATCAATGGTGTCCATGTCGATAACGTGAATATCCTTGAACCCTGTCAGCGCAAGGTTGGCTAGAATCTCGCAACCCAACCCGCCAGCGCCAATGACCAGGGTTTTGCACTTGTTCCGGAGAAAGTCTTTCACCTAATGAAAGTAAGAATAGACATACATACTTGCGTAGGCATCCCTACCTCATCACCAGCCAAGAAAGACGGATCTGTTCGTGGGCCCGGCCGATCTAGGATTTGGTCGATGTGAAGGTAGCGGTCCTGCCAGTCGCTTGAGGTTGCTGATCCGTTGACATGGGGCGAGTTGGCTTCCATTAATGAGCTGAGGGAATGTCTAAGGAATGTCTATAACCCTTGAGTTAGCCGTTCTATGTGACGGTGAACCTCACCTCGCGATCGAAATGTTTTTGTTATGTAAGCCTATTGCACTTCGAGCGCGAACTCGAGTATGGCTCAGACGAGCCAAGCGTTGAGTTTCAGCGGCCACCAGTACCTACGGCAACGCTTGGTATTGTCAGCGTTGAGCGGAAAGCCAGTTCGAATAGACCAGATCAGGTCTGAGGACAAGAATCCGGGTTTGCAAGGTGTGTTCTGCGACTATGCTCTGTCTTGTCCTCGCTAGACCAGACTTTCTGACATCTCAGACTACGAAATAAGTCTGCTGCAATTATTGGAAAAGGTGACAAATGGCACCCTCATCGAAATCTCCGTTACTGGTAGGGTGCAGGTAAATACAAGTTGCATCTGCCTGATGAATCGTGTCAGGTACTACCATCCTGTTCAAACCAGGCATCATCTCTGGCGGGTCGGTGATCCATGAATGCCCACTCTCTCGCGCAGTGGGCTACTTCCTTGAACCTCTCATCATGCTCGCACCTTTTTCGAAGAAACCGTTTCAATTTACCTTGCGAGGAATCACGACGGACGATATGGACCTTTCTGTGCGTTCTGCGCCAAAATAGCTAGTACAATGACGCTGAGAACTGCCAAGGTCGACCTCATACGGACGGTGACCCTTCCCCACCTTCAGCTCTTTGGGATCTCCGAGGGTGTTGAACTAAGGGTGTGCACTCGTCAGCGTCGACTCAGCGCTGCAGGCTGGACTAAAGGTTGATAGATAAAAAAACGTGGCGCTCCTCCAGAAGGCGGTGGAGAAGTTCAATTTCTATGTCCTATTGTCAAGCAGGTCAAAACACTCAACTTCGTTGAACCGGGCAAAATCAAGCGAATAAGGGGAATTGCGTAGGTGCTACCTGAGCTGTGCAAATCCGTCGTTCATGAATGCGCCCGCATGTAGACATGCTGTGCGAGTCAGCCCTCAGTTCTCTAATCGCATGATTGATTCCTGCCGTTCGGTCCTGAATCGTTACATACCTGACATTTATCTTTACTCTGATGTATACAAGGGCAACGAGAGTGGAAAGTGAGTTCCTAATTAATGTCTTGGCCTTTTCCTTGATCGACTGTCCCGTAGATCCCCAGGTTACGCGTTGACCCTGCTAGCGGAGTCCACAACATCTGCCATACACTGTGCTGAGGCTGTTGCGAAACCTGGCAGTACTCCAGAGGATGTAGCACTCTTAGCGAGCCGTACCCTCTTATCTGAAATACGGCGTGGAGGCTGTATTGATCGGAAACATCAAAGCCTCGTTCTCTTGATGATGGTGCTCGGTAGCGAGGACGTAGGGCGATGTCGGATGGGTGAAGCATCGTCCCGAACGTCGGTACTCTGGTACTCAATGCGAACCTGCACTTACACTGTTATATTCAGGATCCAGTTTATTCGGGATGTCAAGACCTTCTTCGGAACATCATTCAAAATAGCATCCGCTCGCCCGTCCGATCCATCTTGTGCGGAGTCATTCTACTCATGTTATGGTGTTGGCTATGTCAACGTCAACCGGACGCTTGCATAGAATGTACACTAATACTGTAAGGAAAGCACCGAATTATGTCACTTTGAAGTGTCTTGTCGTTTAGCGGTAAATGATTGACACTCTACCGAAATCCCCATCTCCTCTCCCGCCCCCGATCGCAGCAAGCCATTGCTGCAGTAATGGCCAGCCTGCCTCAAACCTTGTTGATAGTTCATCCGTATGATGTTCACCGTCGAGCAGAGAGGCCAATTCAGGAGGTGGGGCCGGCACATTATATAACTGCCCTGATCCTTGGGGGAACGATGTATGAATTTGCGGGACCATCGGTGCTGATGGTGAACGAGATAGTCTTGGACGACCAGTGAATATGGGTCCAACGGAAGGTCCGTACCCCAAGGAGCGACCATCTTTACTCGAAACTTCCGTCGGTTGGTATACTGATACTCGATGGCTATCTGAATTCACTCTGGGTCGTCCGACGAATCGGTCGTGAGCGATGTTAACCTCATCTGGGGACGTTAACGATGGTTGGTTGCCAACTGTGATATTCGAACCACTTCTTTGAAGTGTTTTGAAGCGTAGTTGTTCCAGCACTTTTTCCGCTGCGCTGGCCCTTCGGGGTGCTCTCCTGGTCAACTCGGTCTCCTTAGACGGTGAACTAAGGAGAACCTCGGTGTTGACTGGAACTGTGAACAAAGTATCGGGGAGTCGCCCTCTGAAGCAGCTGAAAGATTCGGAAGAATCTAAGGGAGGGGTTGTGCGCTGCGTTCCGAGTTGGGAAGTAGATGATGAAAGACTCTGTCGGCGTCTACGATTTGCTGGGGATGGCGGCTCTGATATCAAAACTGGATAGCGGTGGACTCGACGAAGAAAACCCTGGCAAGGAGTGTATATTGAATAGAGTGGCGAGACGAATAATTCATAGCCATACTTTTATGACACCAAAACTCGTGAATCTCCGAACATCAATGCCAAGTTCGTGAGCCCCATGGCTTTCCATCCATTCGAATACAGTCCGTCCTGGTTTCAGCCGGGAGTAGAGATGCAACAGCTTAGGCCAATCAGGGATTGGCTTTCCTAATGTATGCTCAAATACATGCATATAAATCATGCTTGTGAGTTACCTGGTCTGGTTACATAGGGACCACACTCGTCCTTGACGTGGGGCTCATCTGCAAGCCACTGGACATTCTTCCTCAGTGTATACATGTTTGAATATTGGAATATGTCGATTGTCATTATGACTTGGTAGTACCTCACCATGCGATTAAGCTTACGAGTGGTAGGCATATGTAGAAGATTTGACACTTACAGAAGGTGAGAGACTGCCTGGCGAGTTAACTCAAGTTCGCAGTCTGCTAGCTGTGCAATGCGACTGACATGATTCACACCGTTGATGTGTTGGCAGACCTGAAGTTGGCTATAAGACGGCTTTGAGTCGAGACGTAACAAGACTACCTTTCTCATCGTGAGATCCCAGTTGTCCTCTATACGTTTCGACAGATTTATTAGTGCGAGGGGTACATGCCAATCCTTCACCGAAGGTGGATTAGGGTAGAATGGGAGAATCTTCAATTCGATGGAGTTGAAGTCATCGATTGGGATCGAGGTCTCGGAATATGAATTCAAGTCTTCGTATAGTTGCTCGATGATGGTGTACATTGCTAATGATGTTTGGGGGTTCGACAAAAACATCGATTCTTCCTGCAAAGCAAAGCTGTGAGCATTGGGTACTGAAAAAGCTGCGCAAGGACGAACCTCGCAAGCCGTTAAGACCCTACTGACTTTCCGGACGATGGGCTCATAACAACTCAGGTTCGCCGAACGCTCGAAAACGAAACAGAGGTTGAACCTGAAAAAATACCGCTCATACTTTCCAGCGAGGGACACAGGAAGTCCAATAATGCGGTAGTTGCCCGTCGCACACACGACGAGACAACCACAGAGAGGGTTCGGGGGGATAACATACTTTGATATGTCGCTAAAATTAAAGAGGGTCCTGGTAGAAGAGGCGGAACGGTGCTGGGGAGAAGGCAAGTGACGCAGAGAGGTTGGACGCTGACCACCTGCCGAAATCAAGGAAGAACTAGATCGACGGGATAACTTCTGCTCCTCCCCTTCAGCCAGGGGGACGTTGGACGGTTTCGGCGAGGAAGTCACTGACAAGCTGGTGGCTGGTGCAGCCGGTGCTATGAGACCTTCGGGAACTTGGAAAACGATTTTTGGGCCAGTTTTGACATCGAATATCGCATAGAACACGGAATGTATTCTGGGCAGGAATGTTTCTCCCTCGGCAAGTAGCATTTTCGGATTCAAGTATGTCGGGAACGTTCGTTCAAATCAGTTCAGTTATTCAACTTGTCATCGCTGTGTTATGCCTCAAACATAATTAACGGATGTATCCTATATACACAACATGTAACTCGAACGAGTAACATGAAGGGTGTTGAAGTCCGTGATGCATACATGATATCATATACAGTGTCCAAATGAAACGATAACGAGACTTGACTAGTGTCAACCGCCTCCCGTGAGTGCAGAGGTTAGATTCTGTAAAGACATAAGAAAATCATATTGGATTTTTCTCGAAAAGCCCCTTACCCCGATCTCGGATGACGTCAAAGGACATAAGAAACTGGCTGAGCTACTGATCGTCGGCCAGACTGTGAAGAAAAGGATACGCAAACCCAGCTAGTGGACCGGAAAGTGATCAGATCCTACACAATTCATCGGCCACTTGGAACCCGATTTACCGTGATATCATAGTCAACAGTAATGTCTGATACTGCACCACCCTCAAGGCCACACTTTGAAGCTAGGTCTGCAAGTATCTGAGCACTTGACGACATTGTTGTTGTATATTGAATCGAGAAAGGGAAGGTGAAATTTGAGGTAGAATGAGAATGAAAGGTTACACCATTCTCTTGTCCTTCGCCAACAAGCGTGTTGTTGATCGGGTAGTAGATCTGAGCAGCTAGTTAGTAAGGAAGTGGTGGATATCAGGAAAGACGTATACATTCGCCTTTATCGACGAAAATGACACAGAAAAATAGTTAGGATTGCTGACGCTGTCGTTCCAGTGAGTGCCTGTCTAAGCTATGGGGTATTTGGAATGCCACACATACTATATGGGAATCTCAAGATTGAGCTGAACACCGTTGCTCAGAGTCTGGATCTATGAACGTGGGGAAGGCTTGTGGATTGCGAATGATAATGGCGAGACGCAGTTACCTCGCTTCCATTCGACGCAGCTTGTACGTTTCCAACTATAATGTTAGGAGGACGAGTCCACTTAACCAATCAGGTCTTGTTAGTGGCGTTGCGTCTTCTGAGCAAGAGCGTCCACTCACCAGCGCGAGGGGTAACAAGATGCTGACAACGAGAAAGACGATGATCAGGAGAGTGCAACCACAGAACCGCCCGATGCACCTCCCTCGGCTACCCTAGTAAAAGATCAAACCCGTTACTGTGATGGAGCCGCGGCGGGACCCACCTTGGTCCACAAAGCACCATGTTGTTCATGACGCCAGTGTCGCAAATCTCGGAACCGACTATGCAATAACGGTATCTTAGCGCTATGCTCCAGTAACAGTCCTACATGAATATCTCAATCAAGATACGCACTTCCCTGTAGTGGCCCGTGCAAAGGCCCCCTGACCAAATGTCTTCTCTGATTTGTGGTGGCCAGGGGTAAACGTTGATGCTTCATGATTCGTGGATTGGCCATAGTTGACATCTTGTTGATGCCCTCCTGGTCCATAGGAGTCATAGCCGCCTTGGTCGTACGCTTGATGTGGTTGTGCGTTGTACGAATTGAAGCCTGGCGAGTCACTGTACGGCTGGTCATAGCGCCCATACTGTTCGGTATAAGGGTCCCTGTATGCCATTGGAATTCAATGGGTTGGGCGACGACAGATCTAGTGGAGGATGGGGCTGCGGTAAGCTGTGATGTGGTGTTCAGCCACAGTTGCCACCTCACTTGGGTCGCTGAGTCACACACCCAACAATATTCCACTATTCTCATACGTGAAATGTATCTACTACAATAACGTCGATGTTATCATCCAAACCCGTTCGAGGTCTGCGGCATAAAAGGCTTGCGGTTACTCCCCGAACCTGAAGCTTTGCCAACATTGCCTGCGATTGTCATTGCGGCAGAGGGGCCGGAGAACGCCGGCCCGTGCGAGGAGCCAGGTATGAATCGATTGGTCTGCAGGGTGGAGGATGATTGGAGTGTAGCAATTTGCATCGGCACTCTCGATGGCGTCCGCAGAGCTGCAGAAAACGGTCGCTGAGGAGTCGAGGGCGGTCCCATGCGCTCAGAAATTTTTGTAATTCGCTGCGGCCCAAGATTTTGTGACGTCGAGATCTCCATCCTTTGGTCAGTATGCGAGTATACCTGGCCGGTCGTTGGTTCGAAGCGCTTCTCCTGACCCGGCGGAGGAGGCGGAGCCATCATACTGTGATTTGTGTTGAGCAACCGTGGTTGTCGTGGGGACGTTGACTGTTGTTCATCTGCAGGTTGGAGTGGTCTCACTCGAGAATTGTCCTCTCCATGACATGCA
>JBBPQW010000045.1:0-60525 GCA_038092695.1 Boletus rubropictus | reverse complement strand
TGAGCATGACATGGTGCTAGACGAGTGAGGAAATGGTCGAGTAAGACGCACCAACCTGCCGAAATAAGCTTGCTTGAATTCACCTTCTACGTTTCGGCGCCCATCGGGTCGGCGATCATCCTCATCTGAATCCAACATGCAGAGACGTCAGCCGTTGGTCTCGAGCGGTCTTGCGACACGCACATTCTTCAAACACCCCGAGCGTAATCTCTGGGTTCTTCATTTCGACCTTTCCCAAGAAGTCCATGTAGGCAAAGCTTTCGATCACAGTGTGCTGCCAACGTTGGGAAAGTCCATGATTATGTCCAATCACAGTGAATTTGAAGGAGGTATCTGGGATATAACATTCCCAGAGAGACCGAAGGTGTTTGTTTGCCTCGTGTAGCTCTTCGTAGGTCGACCCTCGTGCGTAAAATTCGTAGATTGACCTGCCGAAAGATGAAGAAGGCGCAAGGTAATCAAGGTCTTAAGGGGGGCATACTTGATCAAAATGCATCTGTTTGCGAGACGCTTCGCATGCTCCTCTTTCCCCAGCCTGAGAATCATGAATGGTCGCTTGACGGCGTTGGCGAGGTCCTCGGTAGTATAGTGGTCGAATCCAACCTGGAAGCCATCGAGCTCTGCTATGGACCGGAGCTCTGGGATGCGGAATTCCTCGTGTGTCTGGGCAAAGACAAAGAGATAGTCGGAGGGCGCCATCTCGATTGTGTGTGGTCAAAAGGAACTCGTGGCGGGTACTGAAAGAGTTTCCGGACACACCTAACCTTTTGATGTCTACCACCACCCCAAGTCTGGGACACGTAGTGCAAGCCGTCGTAAGCTCTATCGACGAAGACAGTCGTGAGCCCCACTGACCTTGCGATCCCTTATCGAATGACATCCGAGTCTGTACTTGCAAAACAGTCGAGGAAGGCATCGACCAGCTTCGTGCGCTGTTCCCAGACACGACCCTCCTGGCTGCGCTGGACCTCGTCGACCGCGAGAGCGGTATGTTTACCTCTCTCTATCACACGCGTTTCGCTCAGATTATCGGTTTGCAGTGCTCAAGTATCGGAGTCCATGGGGGAGATGCCACTACGAAGTCGTTGGGTCGACCGCAACGTACAGCGTCTTTCCCCGTCTGGGTTGGTCGCCGCGCATGTCTTGCTACTGCACCTGCCCTGCTTTCGCATTCACGGTCCTGATGAGCGAGTCTCATCTGATGGTAAGCCTGCACACTATCATCTTCGCGCCCCACATCATCGTCGACCTTTGTTATCAGTGTAAGCATGTGCTCGCTGTCAGTCTCGCAGAACAACTCTCGAAATGTATCGAACGTCCAATTGGCGATGACGATCTCCTTGCGCGCACGTCCAAGTAGCAAAAACGTGCGGATAATTATCAAACTAGGTGCACCAAAACCAAGTACTCTAGCATTATTAACAGATACAATATAACACATGACCTTGGCCATGTGCGCCGCGCTGGGGTATGGCGTCGCAATAATGCTCTCTATCTCCTAACTGGCCGTGTCTTCCGTCTCTTCGTCTCTCTTGATCCTCCCCCGGAGAAGTGACGCATATTGTCCCAACTCCTCAACTAGAGTCGCGATCTCGCCTTTGGTCGGGATCGTGCTAGCCTCTATGTCATCGCCCTCTAGCTTGTCATCAGAGCCCTCATCGTCGGTCAGATCCTCCATGTCTATCTCCGAGTCCAGAGACTTCGTGCGGGTTCCAGGAGTCCCGACGATTTGCTCCGAGTTGTCTTCAAGGTCAGCCTTGAAGTGAACCCAAGACGCCAGCTTCGTGATTTCCTCAGGCTCCCAGAACCCCCACCATTGCTCTTCGTAGTCATCATCTTCACCCTCCTCATTCTCGCTATCGTCGTCAACGAGGGTACGCTCTGCGATCGGAGGTCTCTTCCCCCAAACGGCAACAAACCAGGACCACTTTCTGAGAGCACTACGGTCTTCGTCGGACGGTACCAGAGGCTTGCGGCGGGATCTTGATGTTCGGTGGGTACGTCCCTGGGAATATGATTGAAGTAAGTCTAGAGCGTCTTCGCGTTCGTTCATCCCTGGCGTGAGAGCCCAATATATACGCCCTTCTATGTCTCTCCCCAAAGGTGAGATCCGAGAAATGTTTGTGTGTGAAGCCACTTTCAGCGCGTCGTCGATAGTCGCTACGATGCGCTTGTGGTACTCCGTCCTTGACTTGTCCAACTGCAAACTCGTGTTAACGTGATTCTTCAGTGAAGAAATACGCTATTACCCTTTTCCCTATCATTTTTTCGCGCTCCTTTTCCTTCTCGAATCGCTCATTTTCGATGCGGTGTGCTTCCCGCGCCTCCTTGACCCGTTCCTTCGACTCTTGGATCCCCGCTTCAAGTTCCTGTCTCATCGCTTCAGATTCGACGACGGCATTGACGAGCGCAGAAGTGACAGGAACAAGCTGAGCTGTACGAAGAACACTGACACTCCCTGTGCTGGACTGATTGACTCCGCTACGTGTCCGGATGATAGAAACGGACTCTGGAGGAGGCAAAGGGTCCGGAAAAGAAAGAGGAAAGCTAGTGGAAGTGGAGCGAGAAGACGTGGATGCGTTCTCCTGCCAGTCACGGAGAGTCGCGAGGGCGGCCCATATCTTATTGAGGTGTGCGCCACTTTCTCGTATTGATTTCACGGTGGCCTTCAGATGCTACAAGTTAGATCAGGATAAGTGATGCTGCATGGATGGAAATGGGGCCTACCTTCTCGCGATTTCCTTTGACATCTATCATATTCAAGAGACCGAGAAGGAGTGATTTGAGGCAGGCTTCACTGACCCACGGGACGAGATCGTCGTCTTCGTCCTCTGGATTGCGAATCCGTGACGACTTTATTTCTTCTAGTTCATCGAGATGGGTACGGGAGAGCTCCAAGACAGAGGAGAACCGCAGAGCAAACTCGCGGATATTAATGCGCTCCTCGGCCTGAGTTCGCGATAGAATAGTATTCACACGTGTCCAGATAGGCTTTGCGAGCAACTTTGGCTTAGGGAGAGCCTTGACCTTGACTTTCGGCGTAGGCTTAGCTTTCAAGGCTGTCCCTGACTTTGAAGACTGGCCAGTCTGCTTTGTGGCACCTTTGATTGGCGCTGAGGAGGATTTGTTGTTACTGTCGCGCTTCGACGCAACACCGACTGGCTGTTGCTGTTTTGCTTTTTTCTCACCTGGCTTGTGTGCCATCGGACCCTAGAGAGCGAATTAGATGTGTTGTCGACCATGATGTAGCAAACTCACGGCAGCTTTGGGGTCCTCACGCAGCACATCGGCGGCCGAGGTGAGACCGGATTGGCGCGCTACATTGGTGAGATTGCTGGAAGCGCGTGTTAGTTTGGACATTGTTTACGAGGATGGCGGCGAACCCAGTCGGTCGCAAGCCCTTGGCCTTTCTGCACGCAACGCAGTTGCAGACGTCATTGCATCGTGGACACCTGATGGCAAGTTACCGATCTATGACATCCGGCAGCATGGGACGGAATAGTTACCTGAAGTGATAACCCACTCCGTGGACATGGGTATCCTGGTCCGTTTCGCCATCGGCAAGGATGTCTTCGAGAAGAAGACCATAGCGATTCTTGAGGCAAGGTTTGCAGTACTTGGCATTGCACCTGCGACCCTTGCGGTCGTTCGCGGTGCAACGGACGGAGACTATGGGCACTGTGAGTGCATAGGCTGCAGGAGGGGATGAAACGGACCCGTGGCGTCACGCTTCTTATTGCATTGATGGCAATAGACGAAACCGTTGGGAAACTCGTCAGTCGCGTTTGCGACGGGTTGTGGTATGGTGTCTTTTGGATGTCTGTGCTTCTTGGCTGCTGGCTGGTCGGCGACTGGAGTCTCAACATCAAGCTTTCGCTTGTTGTGGGCAGGCACAGAGGGCATGCTGGAGCTCATCTGAGAGGTAGATGGACGAGACAACGCGTTTTCTTTGTGGCCCGCTGATGGCACGTGCGGTAGATGCCTGGGCGGGCCCCGCGATGAGGGCAGCTCGACGAACACCTGCGACAATCTGCGCACAGTGCCACCCATCGTCTACAACGTTCTGGCCGTGCTCGACGTTGTCCGTGGTTCACGACGCGTCCGAACATGAGTTCTGCCGCTTCCGTGGTTTTATTGGCACGGTCACGTGCACGCCTATTTCGGCCTACCCTCAACAGAAAATCTTCGCTTGCACTCAGGTCATATTGCATTCATCTTCATGTCTCACGCAGACCACACACGAGACCCTTGGTAATCCACCTGTTCTCGTCCAAGACTTCACTGACGACTGTCTCAGCCCATGGGTAGTTCTCAATGATTTTGGAGGTGCCTTTGCAATGGGTGCCGTGGGCGGTGGTATTTGGCACGGCATAAAGGGCGCTCGAAATTCTCCACGAGTGCGCGTCACACCCTTTTTCTTTGCTCATCAACATCTCATCTCTTCGCAGGGTGAGCGTCTTGTGGGTGCCATCTCGACAATAAAAGCACGAGCGCCTGTGACTGGGGGCAACTTTGGGGTCTGGGGTGGCATGTTCTCAACATTCGACTGTGCAGTCAAGGGTTGGCGGCAGAAGGAAGATGCTTGGAATGCCATCATCTCTGGCTTCATGACCGGCGGTTGCTTAGCCGCTCGCAGTGAGTTCTTTTGACACCCGAGTTTCTCCCAGGCGACACTTGCATTTGTCTCCGCATTCGGATTCTTCGCTCATGCCATCCCAGGTGGTCCCAAGTCCGCTCTAGGGTCAGCCATTGCTTGTGGCATTCTACTTGGTGTTTTCGAGGGTGTCGGTGTCCTACTTTCCCGTGTCTTTAGCGAGGGAACGCGACCACAACTACCTCCATGTACGTATCTCCTCTCTTTCCATAACATCTCACCCAAGACAGGTTCCCAGTACCGGAAAACATGGCCCCACAGCCTTCGCCTGCCAGCCACTAGATGTTACTTATCTTCTCTTGCCTTACTACCCATCTCAATGTATAGTCGCCATTCAATGCACGCATACTTTGGCCAATGGCAAGGCACGTATGTCTTATCTGCGAGTTCGAGATTGTAATCAACTCCAACGAGTCATTGGTATTACGCTCTATCGAATTGCTTGTCTCGTGCAGGATTCGACATCAGACTAGCTGCGGTGTATCATGGCCTTCCAGTCCAGATTACAACTGGAAGCCCTTCCAGTGCGTTTCTTTCCCTCGTTGATCCTGCGATTCTCAGAGCTGCTGTGAGTTCGAATGTCAAGCGTAGGCGACGCAGCGTCGACCGTCCTTCCGATGTCCTCTCCAATATCCCAGGCGAGCGCAACTAATACCGAGTCTCCCTACACCCCTGCAAATGGGCTCCACGCTCTTCGCGCTTCAAACTCGGGTGTTGCAGGCCCTCGAAAAATGGGCCTCTCTTACAGTACGGGACCGCATAACCAGATATATAACCCGTCTGCCCTCGAGCAGGCATTCGAGTATGCGAGCGAACGTGGAGATCCCATAGCCCATGCGCCTTACCCGTCGATCGGCCAAGTCCTGAGCCCCGGTCAAGTTCCGACGCTGCGTCGGCAGTCAACGAAGCAGCTAATACATCGATTCGAATCCATGGCAGACGCGGCAGAGAAGGTTCAAGTTGAGAGACCCCCGGGTTCCACCGGTGCGTCCTCGGAGCCCGACTCGCGCGACACGAACCGACCTTTTCTTACACTTGCATCCCACAAGAGTAAGAGAAGATCTTTGAGTAGCTCCTTACGAAACTTCATATCCGTCTTCAAGAAGAAGAAGGATAAGGAATCAGATGACGACGATTATGCCCCACTTTATCATGTTCCTGAGCAACATATTCATGTCGCCGCACCGCAGGAGCCCACACCTATTCCAAAATCTCAGATGGTCTCGCGCCCCTCGGAAAAAGAAATAGCTTTATCTCCCAGTGGAGCGGTGTTCCTGCTCTCTGGCTCCCTGCTTTACCTCTCACGGCCGCCGACTCATCCTCCTGTCTGGATGTCATGCACAGTGGTATTATATAACTTCCACTTGCTGATCACTTGGTATACTATGCATGAGACCCCTTCTAGTCATATCATCCAGCTAGACGGGTTTATGGACGTACGCTCTCTTAACGAGCGAGTTTCACGACCGGACAACGAGGGTGATCTGAAGACCTTCGAGTTATCTTTTGAGGGTCGACCGAGGGAAACATTTGCCGCGGCATCTAGTAAGGACCGTACGCGATGGATCGGTGCGATCTGGTAAGATTCAGCGCTTGTTTCCCGTTCTCAAATCTTACCTCAATGCAGGGATACGGTCCTCAATTCACAGCGCAGAAGTGAAACCATGCATACGCCGAGGCGCGTCGACGCCCTTAGTATCAGAACAGATGTTGCGTCCGAGCATAATGAAACCGATCAATGCCATACACAATCCCTTTCACCTCCCGAAGAGGTGCCCTCTAAATACGCGTCCTCTAGCGAGCCGAAGACCACTGCAGCTCGGGAAATGCCTCCACCTACACCAGTTCCCAAGTCACCACGCCACACATTTTCTCCCCTGTCTGTCTCTCCACCTCGTCCCCCATCCCAATTCTCCAACTCTAACTCCCGATCTAAAAGCCCTTCTATCGCCAACCTCGGAACGTTGTCCGTGGTCACGCAGCGCCTTGCTCAAATCGAGCGATTGGAACTAGCAAGCCCAGCACCAAGTACTGTCACTTCGTCCAGTGTTGGCACTGCTCTCCGACGCGCGCAGATTAACCACCCAACAAACCAATGGCGTTCATTCGCAGAGATCGAGAAGCTCCAGGATGCAAGAGAGAGCTTGAGTAAGATCGTGGACACACCTTCAACGGATGCTTCTACCGTGATTCCACTTCCCAAGCCGCCAAATGCGCCACCCTCCGAGTCTGGCTCTGTGCGGAGTGCATTTCGGAGGAGTCATGTAGAGCGCCAATCATCACCTGCACCGACACCGCCAAGTTCGTCTGCAAAAGCATCTACATCGCTCGTGACACCAGTAGCTACTTTACAGACTGAGCTCTCAGAGCCTGCAATTCGAGAGCACATCGAGAACCCGCCGACGTCCCCTCTCGCCGTTGGTGTGGAGCCTCAGTTGGCACCCCTAGCAGAGCTTATCAAAGATACTGCTGCGAAGCATTATGACCAAACAGCAGGGCTGGGTGAAGAGATCATTTCGCTCCAGCGAGACATACATACTCTTCCAAACGAAATACAGATCTTGTTGGAGCAAGCGGTGGCTGCGGCGACCAAACCAACATTCAATTCAAATGACCACGTCGACGACGAGAGTTTGCAGAACATCTTGACCGGCCTCAAAGAGTTGAGGAGGCAAATCTTGGCCAACTCGAAATATTCACAGATGGATTCGTTGGTAAAGATGTTTGAGGGCTTGCAGACACAATTTGCAACGTTGGCCCCTCTGCTTATGGAGAAGCTAGCGTCCATCGAACAAGGGCAGGCGGAACGACAACTTCATGCTGCACGGGAGTCCGAGCAACCTCCAACGCATGTTAGAGCTTTGAGGAACATAAATGTTCCTCCTCAGTCACCTCGTCCCTCGTCGCCGACAGAGAGTAGTCTCGGATCCCGCCATACTTCAGTCGACTTATCAGGCATACATTCGAAACTCGACGAACTTGCATTTCTCTATAGATCCAGTATCTCCACGGTGCCCGCAGAAAAGGAGGTCCACGGCATACCATCGTCGCACATTTCGGATGCTGATTCAAAGGTCTGCTGTTGCCACCGATGTACTTTTTCAGCTGGTTTTTATCATCTCTTGTAGCTCCAAGCGATCTTGGATCATGTCAGGTTGGAAGAAGAGGAACGGAAGCTCCAGCTCAACCAACAAGCTGACAGCGTTCGTTATCTTAATGAATTGAACTCGGTACGTATCGACCACAACTACTTTCCGTGACTAATTGGAACTATTGCGACCTTTGCAGTGGCTCGAGGCCTTCGTCAATGGTGGCACCGTTCATATTCAATCAGTGGCTGCAAACGTCGAACAACTTTGCTCTCACCTTGGTATCTCCTCGGAGAGTGGCACTGCTGACGGACAGCCTTCCAGCCAAGGAATGCTCAACGAGATCAAACATCTTATTTCGTCTGTCCAGACCAAAGCTTTGAGTGAAGGTCAGCTGCAGGCGTCCGTCGGTGAACTGATGGATGTGGTCAGGGAACACATGAAGAACAATATTGAGCAACGGACCGCTCTCGGTATGGTTTGCAAGGCAACTAGTTCGTAGTCATCGTGCTGACCTGGAGCTTGGCTGGGATTTGTAGTGACGGATTCCGTGCTCGAGATCATCAACCGACAGCGACACGAACAAGAACAGATGCTCCGTGCCCTATCGACAGGTAGGCATCCGTTTCTCAATTCAACACATTCTCATTTTCTCGATAATTTCCCGCAGAACTCACGAACGAGATTCGCGGCGAAAGACTACGATTCGTGGAAGCCATGAAGGAGGCTACGGCTATCAACGTTCAAGGTAAGCTGGAGAGTCGATATAAGAAGGCGCGCCGCTGACATGACGTAGCGCATGTCGAGCACTTCAAAGCCGAGCTGAGCCGAGAGGTGGCTGCGATGACTCAGGATGTCGGAAGACTCCACCAGGAAAAACAAGCGATTGAACAGCAAATTGCAGATTTGTTTGCATTTTATTCAAAGCAGAAACAAGAAGCAGAGGTCTGTCTCACCTAGACTGAGTATGGTCCAGCTAAGACCTTGTCTTTATTTAATCCACAGAATAACGCACGCCGCAACGCACCTCCAAGGTCGGCAGGATTTAGTAACTTGCAAAATTTGCCCTCGTCGACATCGAAGAGACCGCGGCGGCCGTTGCCCCATCCTGTTTTCCAGGGGAAAGATTGAAGTATAGTGCACTGAGAGGCTGTGGGGTACTGGGATATGGCCACAGAGAGAGAGGGAGATGATGCATTGCTATGGGTCGGACTCGTCAACACCCCATAGCCCAAGCTTGAAGGTTTTCGTTGTCTTAATGAGCGTGGTCTTGTCGTGGGAGCGAGAGGAACTTCCTCGCATCCTCCCAACTCATCCTTTCTCGCTCCTTCCCGAGTACTGCACCTCTACGCACCTCCTCAGTATTGATGACATTCCAATCATCGTACTGAGTAACCATCCCGTCCTTTATGCCTTGTTTGATCTCCTCGGGCGGATCCTCGGGATGTGGAACAGTGTTCATCATGAGAGTATTAGATACCGCTTCGCTCCCATGTTTCCCAGCCGCCGTGCTAGACATAACGTCAGATAGAATTACGTCAGCAACCGCGTATGAGTCCATCATTGTCGTTGCTAATACACCTTTAGCGCCGTTGGCGCTCCATCCGGAAGCATATATGTTTTTCAGGGGAATGCCAGACTCAGATAGAATGCGGCCCCCACGAGCACGGAGGTGGGTGGAGCAGGGATCGAAGAAGGCTGTGGTTGGATCGACACGAAAGCCGAGGGACGTGACAACGAGGGAAGTAGTGAGTGTGGAAGTCCGATTTGTTGAGATTGCGCGGCCGGTAGAAGGATCAAGAAAGGTGTGTGCAAGAGTAAGCTCGGCAGCGGCGGACGAAGAACGGGACGGCGCAAGAGCAGTAGGCATACGATAAAAGTCGAGAGACCAGGTCTTATGGGTGCTTCCAAACCGAATTTGAGAGCCTTTGCGAAGAAGTTCCAAGGTACGGCGCTGTTGGCGAGACAAGGTTACTCCCTCTGGGAAAGTGAGGAGAGAGGGGTCAAGAGGGACCATGGAAGCATTCGGTAGGTGCATCATCTCGCGTAGTTCCTTGTTTGTGAAAGCTGCCTCTAATGGACCACGTCTACCAATGATGGAGACATGCTTGAGAGTGGACCGGGAAAGAACATCGAGGACATGTTCGGGGACATCGTATTTCTTGAGAACAAGGGGTGATGTGAGAAGTATGCGCGCGACATCGAGAGAGACGTTTCCATTGCCTACGAGAGTGAGATGGGTAATCTTGTCAAGGGCCGGCGCAGGTGGGTTGGAGGGATGTCGAGTGTACCAATGCACGAGGGAGGATGCGGGAACACAATGCGAGGACGGGGGTATGTCTGAATGAAGAGTCGGAAGCGTGCATCCGGTTGCGAACAAGAGGTGTGTATAGTTCTGGACGAGGGACGAAAGGGAAAGAGGGAGCGTGTGCGGGATTGCGGTGGGCAAGTCGCTGCCGACATGGACGTTGCCAAAGAATCGGAAACGCGGGTCAGCAGCTGCTTGATCAAACTTGTTCGTGCAATTCTTGGGACGTTGTGAGCGGGGACAGACGAAGACGACGTGCACGTACCTTGACCTCCGGATGATCTGGGGCAACACCATAGCGCACAAGGCCGTGTGGTGCCCATAGACGGTCGAATATGTGCACTCTCAACGACGGCGAGGACGGGTCAGCGTGGGGTAGAAGCGATAGCAACCGCGAGGCCACGTAGAACGCAGATGGCCCACCGCCAACGATGGCAAGCTTGGTCGGTAATGGCATGCAGTGCATCCGGTTCAGACCATGCAGGCAACACTCAACGCCGCTACACTCAAACGTACGTTCTCGACTCATTCAACACCCAGATACAGGCTCATTCAGCCAGAAGCGTTCATCAGGGCATTATTATGTCTCTCGCGATACGGCGATGACCTCGTCCTATATGCAGACGCGCAACACTTCACACTGAGCGCGACAAACTCTTCGCTCTCCGCATATTGTCGCTTCAGGTATGGGAGGATGTTCTTTTCGAAATACCGCATCAGTAGTGGCATGGGTGAGGCAGACCCGTCGGCTGGCAGCCCCGGCGGACCTCAGGATGTCAAGGGACAGCTGCTCGTAAAGGTGCGGTTCGGTGCATTCAGATTTATTTATGCACTAATCCAGTTTCTCGTAGACGCTGTTGTCGATATTCAAACATAGGACTATCGAAAAGACGGTCGAACGGTGCGAGCTGGTCATTATTGAAGCGCCAACCAGCGATCAGCCCCAGGAAGATGAAGACACACTAGAAAGCAGGCTAATTGTACGCTTACACTGCAAACACGGTGAGCACCTTTCCTATCATCGACTATGTGGATCTTTTCATACATGTTTGCCAGGTATCGTAAAAACCCATCGTTTACCCCTCCTCATACCTACATCTCTCCTTTCGCCCAGTGTCCCAGAGTCCGAAAACGAATCGCGACTCATCATTGGCCCAAGAGCCATCAAAGACATCATTGAGCACTTCCCTAGTGGTCGTGGCATGAAAAGCGATCCTCAGCTTGTGTGGACCTTCGGTGACACAGATGTTGATGTGAAAAGTCTTGAGTCGTCTATCGATACGAAAGGTTAGTGTCATCCGCGAGTTGCATACTGGTGTCCATAATCTGTTCCCAGGTAGAGCACAGCTAGCCACAGAGCTCACCATCAGTGTCGACGAATTTGACGTGTACGACATAGCCAAGCCACCTATCACCATCGCCTTTCATCTGCGGGAGTTCAATGTCTGTTCTGCTGCTTGTCTGCGTTGAGGCACAGCGTTAAGCAAGCGTTTGTAACAGGCTACAATTGCGTTCGCCGACTCCATGACATTGGCACTGGAACTCCGTTTTACGGACCCTGCTGCACCACTTTTTATCGACATCGAAGGCGATGAATCTGACGGTCTTTTTGTGATATCTACGTCACAATTCCAAGGTACGACATCTAATTCAAGTGCGGTTACACGTCGTTCGTCTACACCCAAGTCGCAACAACCAGGTGGACAGAAAAGGTTGCATCCAGATCATGAAGCACAGCAATTATTGAATGCGTCAGGTTCAGGCGGGGGGAAAAGTGAGACGCCTCGGGTAGAGAAGGTCAGGAAATCAATGAAGGCGGTACAAAGGATGGAGGCTACGGGGGCGACGAGTGCAAGCAGGGAAAACTCGACAGTGATCGAAGATGAACACATGATGCTGCCACCGTCGTTTATCCCTAATCCTCATCGAACACAAGAAAATCACTCGCTTATTTTTCGTGCTTCACAGAACGGAGACTTTGGCGCCATGGACCACTTTGAGTCAGGCGGTGTCGATGGTGAAGCAGGTATTATTGATGGTGACACCAAAGGAGGTAAAAATTCTCGCTCGGGCGATTCCCTCTTCTATCCCTTGTCGTCGCAAATTGTTCCACCTCCAGTCCCCTCGGCATGGGAGCGATCCACGCAGACTCAACGTGCCAATACCCCACTCTTCTTTCCAACATCGCAGCTCTCCCAACAAGACGAACAGGCGATTAGAGAGTCGGGACTTGGTGTAGAATATATGGATCGGGAGGAATTAGAGGCTATGCTAGAGGGTGACGGGGAGGAAGTTGAATTTAACATCGCAAAGAACACGAATTCAGCTGTCGGTTTCTCTGTTGAAGGGAGAGACGGTGGAGAGAGTTTGGACTTGTTCGAGGACGAGTTTGGGCCTACTCAAGACGGAGACAGGGATGGCAGGAAGGTAAGCAGGTTCTGCTCGTTCCTCTTGTCTTACATGTATACAAGACGGATTTTCAGGCGTTCCAACCACTGTTTGAGGACTGAGAACGAGCTGAATACGTCGTTTTGTTCGCTTTTACCGTTTACTGGACCTGTGTAGTACTCTACTTGGTCCTGTGACCTTCAAATAGGGTGGCTGCTTATGTACACATTTACTGGTGTGCACCGTCATGTCTCGTCGTGGCCACCACACAGTCCTCAAGTCCTTCCAGGGTTTCCTTCGTGTCAACGTGACCCACATATCACGGCCGCCACGCGCAAAGCCAAGATATCGCCCCTTGTCGACCAGGGCCGCCCCGACCTCAACCAAACGACTAAGTGCTAACTCATGGATCCTTTACTCGGCCACGGCCATGTTACTTGGAGGTGCAGGGTACGTGGCGTATGAGAATTACCAACCATTTAGACACACTCTGTTGGCCGTCGTACGTTGTTCCCGGATAGCTCGTATGTGTCCAAGTTGTTTTGGTGCGCTGACCGGAGACATGAATGGTTCACCGTACCGTCAAATTTCTGCTGAACGTCTATTTATTCAGGTGCTGCAATTGCAGGAGCCATCGACTACAAGTATGCACTTGCGCACAGCTATCTGTCCGAGGAGGAAAGGCAGCACGCGTATTCAGAATGTCACACGCGTAGTGCGAAGAGGGTACTGAAGGCACTCCTTGCGAATGGAGGTGCGGATGATTTCTATCACCACAGAAAGCAAAGTCTACGCAACTGGATTGAATGATGTCTCAGGCGTTTTTATAAAGTTGGGACAACACATGGCTTCGCTGTATGTTGCAATCGTTACCCGGATGAGCATAGTACTACCCCGTGAGCTTCACAGAGCAGTTCTCCCGAAAGAATGGACCAAGACAATGCGACCTTTACAAGACAAGTGCGAGCCGACCCCTTATCGAGACGTTGAAGCGCTCTTCCTATCCGATATAGGAAAACCCATTCAAGAACTCTTCGAGGACTTTGACCCTGTTCCAATCGGAGTAGCAAGTTTAGCCCAGGTTCATGTCGGTACGCATAAGAAATCGGGAAAGAAGGTTGCTGTAAAAGTGGGTTGGCATTTTGGACAGATGTTGGACTTAAAATTGATGGGTGTATGAAAACAGTTGCAGCATCCACGCCTTGCAGAGTTTTGTGATATCGATATGGAAATGGTTGAGGTCACGCTCGGTATGCTCACCCCTTTCCTTCTTCGCAATTCCATAGTGACATTTGAACGACGTGCGCGCATGTAGGGTGGATCAAATATTGGTTCCCTGAGTTCGAGTTCACTTGGCTTGCTGAGGAAATGCGCGAAAATCTTCCGAAAGAGATGGATTTTATCCACGAAGCGTCGAATGCCCGACGTGCCATGGGTGATTTCGATCACGTTTCTACCTCGCTTTACATCCCCGAAGTTATCTCAGCCACGAAACGAGTGTTGATCATGGAGTTCATTCAGGGTGCGCGGGTCGACGATCTTGGCTATCTAGCGGAACAAGGGATTGATAGGAACAAAGTGGCACTGGAGCTTACGAGGGTGTTCAATCGAATGGTATTCTTGAATGGCTATTTCCATGCTGTGAGGGACAAGTTTTCGTCGCATAATACGTTACTTATACTGTTATAGGACCCTCATCCAGGTAATCTGCTCTTGCAAGGGTTCCCGTCAAAATTGACAACGATTCGACCTTTTCTCACTGTCAGGTAATTTGTTGATTAGGCGTACCCCTCCCAATTCACGTTCGCCGTACAATTTCGAGATCGTGCTCCTGGATCATGGACTGTATTTCGACCTCGATCCGGAATTGCGTGTCAATTACAGCAGATTCTGGTTATCTCTTATCGCGAGGGCATCGCCAGAAACGCGAGCTGTCCGCCGCAAATACGCAGAACTGGTCGGGAACATCACCCCTGATCTCGTGCGTGAGGTCAACGCTGATGGTAAACTCGAAGCTGACGAAACTTCAGTACCCTGTATTTGAGGCTGCAATTACGGGACGCGCAGCGTTCGAAGGAGAGTGGGAAGACGAAGACAGTTTCGAAAACACGTTCAAGCGAGCTTCTAGTATGATTGATATGCTTCCTCAAACGGTGGAAGAGATGGAAGCGATTAGAGATGCAGTCATTAATCGCGAGGGGTTACTCATCTCGGTGTTGGACGTTCTCCGTAGAGTCCCCAGAAGGGTATTGATGGTGCTGAAGCTGAACGATTTGACAAGGTGAGTTAGAGTGTGTCTTTGGCATGAGCAGTTTGGGATGCATATTGAGATGACTTGTATGTTTAGGAGCTTGGATCATGCGCTCGCAACTACACACTCGAGTGCTCGGATATTCTTGATCACTGCCAAGTATTGCATGACTGCGGTATGGCGTGATGAATGTAGGCAAATACAAGAAGGTGGTCTTCGTACGCACGGTTGGCTAGGATCTTTGGATCGTATGGTCGGTTGTTGGTGGTAAGCCAGCATTCTTCTTCATGAATCTGTCTATCATGATGTTGCAGGAGATATGCTAGAGGCTACTCAAGCATGACGTTTCTCGAGGTTATAATGGATGTGCAGGCATCCACTCTGAAATTTGTTGCTTGGTTGCGAGGTCTTCGAAGCCGCGGTCTGGTTGGGGCATATCAAGCAGCTGCTGGACTCTCAATATCGTGATGGTGGTCCGCAGGTGATCAAAGGTAAGAATCGCTGAGGTGGTGGATTAGGATGATAGATAGTACGAGTTGAATAGCAGAGTAGAGTGCAACACGTTGAAAACCACGTATAACAACTAGCTCGGGTGATTTATTTTTTGCCTTGTTCTGCGAAGTGTGAATCGATGGTGCTAAAGCTCCGTTTGAGTGCCTCCCACTGTTCAATGGCAAGTGAGATGCCTTTCTTCCCGGGCTTTTCTTCGCCGTCTGTGCCATAGAACTCGCGTATGTCGACGAATATCTGGCCTGTCACCATCAAAATGAATGAACTGGGTATGCATATACCGGGAAGGACTGACCTTTGAATGAACGGACGGCGGCGCGTTTCTTCTTCCCTAGGTCCACGTACTTCTCACCATCAGCGTTCTTGAGTACCTTGATGACTGGTTGTTTGTCCCCTTCGTGGGCCGGGGACTACAAAGAACATAGGGGTCAGCAGAGCGGGAAAGATCAAGTGAAGGCGAACCTCATCTCCAGAATGATCAAACTTGGGCTTTTTCGCCGTTTCCTGTTTGGAGGATACTTTGATCTTGCCAGAGGGCTGCTGCCGCGCGGCGTCGGGGGATAGGAAAATGAGTTTGGTGTCGTCGCGGGCATGACATGGTGATACCTTTGGCTTTATAGCCTGCTTGGACTGTGCATCAGAGTCGGACGCACTATGATCAAGTTCCTCATGGCTATTGCTGTCTTGTCTTCGCTTCTTGTCCCCCATCGTCGTCAGCCGCGTCCGATGAGTCCAGTGTACTTGACTTGAGTACTCGGTCGCTCGTGGGAAACCTTGGAGCGGGTGTGAGAAAATATTTCCTGATATATTAGGCCCTACGTCGCCCTCAACTGGACGCCTCCCCCCCGCTACAGCAAGCCGCCTCCCTTGCCTCTTTCCTCCACATCCACCCGACTTGCAAGTGACTATTGTCTCAATCTTGTCGGCCATCTTTATTATTCCGCACTCGCTGCGGTACAATGAAGATCCCCCAAAAGTCCAAGAGAGCGGCCCAACCCGTAAGTGACGACCCACCTCAAGTCCGTTCCATGACTTCATGCATCTTGGACTTCCCAACAGCACCCTCAGGTGGCAGAGCTCATATCAAAGATTGCAAACACACCCAGCGATGACGTCGCTAATGTTCTTGCCAACATCGAATCTTGGAAATGGCCCCGATCTGACCTTAATTGTTGGATCAAAGTCCTTGACAAATTCGACGCAATTCTTGAAGAAGCTATCCGTGACTATGATATCGAAAATATCCAGCTCAATGTTTTCACCCCAACAACTAAGCAGACCATCGCTGCTATCCTCCGGTTTGAGAGACTGCTTCTCGAGAATTCAACCAACCGCAAAACCTTCAATTCCTACGACGTATGCTCTCTGTTCCACCCACTGTAATGTAGCTCATGATTTTCTCACCTTGGCAGCGGTTGATGAGCTTGCTATTGACATCCGATTTGGATGTTTTGATCCTGGCGCTGAATCTTCTGTTGCGCCCAGCCCAACAGTACTCTGCCCAGCCAGCCGTTTCGACTGCACTTAGTATTTCCACACCTCGCCTTCTCTCTCTATCGAAGCGTTGGCCCAATCTGCGTGAGCATGGCATCAGCCTGCTAGATCTCGCTAGTCCGAGTGGCGTGCCCCAGGTCGACGTCCTCCCTGGCGAAGCTCGAGACGTCAATTTTGTGTACTACAAAACTGACAATAAGGAGAAGGACCAGAAACTCGAAGGTGGTGATGAACGCCCCTCCACGCCTCGCAGGCCATCTTTCCCACTCGGTTCTATAAACATTCACGTTGACGAGGAAACGCTTAAGAAGAAGGACGTCATGGGAATTCTGGCCGACATCCTTGAAGTGCACCCTCTTTCTGGTGACGATAAATATGAGTTGCTTTGCCGTATGCGCGTTGCGAAGGCGCTAGTGACTGGAAATGAAGTTATTCGGGAGAAGCTTCTCGTCGTCCGACTCTTGGCTATCGCCATTTATGGCCATACTCATAGTGAGAACCAAGCCGCATCCTCACTTTTCCTTTACGAACCTGATCTAACAACCCATATTGCTGAGCTTTTGCAACTCGATCACGGTATTTCTACTTCTGTGCAGACAGCTGCCATCGCTGCCCTCGATTCAATTGCGAGATACCGGGGTCGGATCCAAGAGGTCTTGGGCGCCATTAACGCGGGTGTCAATCATGGCATCTTAATGTCCCTCCTCCGTAAAACCATTTTGGATGTCAACAATTCCGAATCCAGACTTCCAAATTCCTTCATCGACGCATTGTTAGGGTTCGTTACATACCTCGCTCAGCATGCAGGCGGAGGTAATATGATCGTTGGCGCTGGTCTGGTCCCGTTGCTCGTGCAAATGATCGAGAACAAGCTTGCACAGAGACTTCAAATGGTGTCCAAGGCGATGCAACTGGTGGACAACGTCCTTTATGGATACGCCAACGCATTCCAGTTGTTTTCGAATGCGAGGGGTGTTGAAGTGCTTGTCGAAAGGATTCAGGTATGAACGCGGTTTTTGTATCTAAGCCCAGATCTTAAGTTACCGTTGCTTTAGCACGAGATTGATTTTGACGTTACAATGTACGGCGACGAGACTCGCTCTCGTGACATCTTTGGGTCGTGGGGTGAACTACCTGTTGCTCGCGCTGCTATTCTCAAGCATACGCTGAGATCGATACACCGCATGATGCAGTCAACCGGAACTTCTGAAGGCCTTCGGAGGTTGATCGATTCGACGTTGCTACAGTCCATCAAGAAGATCATCGAATATAGAGGCTTGTTTGGACCGAGTGTCCTTCCGCTTGGTATGTCTCAATTGCTTGTGGTGAACACTGGAGAGTAACAGGTTTTAAGCGATGAATATCATGGCGACGTTTGTCCACAACGAGCCGACCTCTCTTCCCACGATCCAGGAGGCGGGGTTGCCTGAAGTCTTCTACAAAGCCATTGAAACTGGAGTGGAGCCAGTAATTGAGGTAGGTTCTTCTCCGTGTGGTTCTTCTTTTGTTGCTGACCCACTCCCCGCTCAGGTCATCCAAGCTATTCCGAATGCTATTGGGGCGCTATGTCTCAACCAAGCCGGCCAAGATCAGCTCTCAGCTCGTCCGAGCATCATTCCTGGCATATTTTCCATATTCACTTCTGAACGACACCTCAAAGTCCTTCGTGACAAGGAGAACGCAGTTCTCATAGGTACCTCGATCGACGAGCTTATTCGCCACCATCCCTCTCTCAAGACACCTGTGCTTGATGCTGTGAAAGCCGTCTTCAGCAAGATCGAGGATTTAGGAAATACGTTTGTGATCCCAGAGGACAAGAAAGAATGGTACGGGCTCTTACCCGTTCGACCCTCCGAGGAAACAGCGGCGCCCATGCAAGGCATTGAGTCGGAGGGGAGGGAGTCAGAAAGTGGCTCTGGGTTGACAACCGACGACCATGGCGAAACGATTGAAGAAGATTTTTCTATACAGAGAGACCATGACAACAACGTAGTCATGTTCATCGACGTAATATGTAGAGTGAGTATTATCTTTTCGTAGTGGATTGCAAATGTGCTAATCGCCCATGCTAGTTTCTCGAAGGGCTTTTCCAACATCCTCAACACTGCAAGGATTTCATTCGTAATGCGGATGGATTGGATCGAATTGGAAAGCTCACTGGTCTGCCTTGCCTTCCATATGACTATGCTAACAGTGTGTCTTCCGATTCGATCGTTCAAGTCATCCGTACCATGGCTGAGATTGGTCCAAACGAGGCACTCTTTTACCTTTCCAAACTCGTAAGCACCTCGCTTGCGCAGACGGAGGATTTCTGGAAAGACCTCCCGCCGGAGTCAAAGCTCGCCCCAATGTTGGAGGTGACAGACGACCAATTCCCCGAAGTCAATCAGCATTTTCGAAACCTCGTGGCGTTGCACATCCGCGTCACTTTGATGGCAGATGTGTTTTCCACCACTGGTTATGCCCATGGGCGGTCCGCGGTGGGCCTGTTGCAGACTCTGATGTCAGATCCACCCAAGGTAGTAATGGACATGGGTTCTTTGCATCGGGCATCGATCTGGGAGAACATCCTTTTCAAGGCCCACATTGCTTCCAAGGGAATTGAGCTTGGCATCAGCGGGCTTGGGTCACCTCTTGAGAGGTCACCTAGTCACATTTCCGTTTCCCTTCCTGAGCCAGTAAATTTTGGAGTCGTTGCCAATGGTGTTGGGGCGGAATCCTTGGGTGCCAGGTCCCCTCCAACGTCTGTGTTACCCTTGAAGAAGGAGACTCCCATAGACAAGAATGCCAAGGCGCTCAAACACCTCACTCATGGCCTTCCGAGCGCACTTGCGCCATTCTTCCAGTGTTCGTATTTATCACCCGAGTACAGTTTGGTATCTTCTCACCTGGTATTCAACAGCGGTTGTCAAATTGTTCTACGCCAGAAGAAACCCTGATCCCGTACAAAAGAAGCAGATCCTGAGTGCCTCCGATGTAATTGCAAGCATTATGATCAACCACCTCAAGGCGGAGGTTAATGGTAAGGAGGTTAGGCAGTGGTCGTCTAACACGATTGTTAACCAGCCATTTTAGGTGACAACCTATATCGTCTTGATTACTATAGTGTCATGCTCGGCTTGATGACTGTGTTATTGGTGGACGGTAGGCAGTTTCAATGGACTGTCCGTGAGATCGGTTCTAATGGATTTATTAGAACGTACCATGCAGAATACACTGCATACAGTTCTGCTTCTTTCGTTTCAGCGCGCCGGGGGCGTGGAGACGGTATATGATATATGTTCGATCTTTCTGAACTCCATCGAGAGCGTCACGAATGGGAAACTGGAGGAACGGTCCGAACTGATGGTGCAGGAGTTGGTTCATGCGCAGGGAGGATTAAAGGTTTCCCTCCACCTTCTTTATCCCCTCATTTCCTCCAAAGCTCTCTTTGAGTCCGGGCAGACTATCTTGGTTATGACTCGCGACAAAAAGGACACGGATCCTGACTACTTCGAACCCCACCACTTTCTTGTTCGACTCCGTCTTGCATGTGCCCCAGTTCTTCAACGAATCTGGGAATCATCGTGGCTTCGATCCGCGCCGTTAACGCTTGTCAAATCTGTCGTCCAACTTGTCCTTGAACTTACCGCCGCAGAAAACGAGGAACTCAAGGGTGAACCTGCTGCAGAGGGTATCCCCGGCGCAGGCTCCACCACTGGGGTTGCTACTGGTTTACATGTACGAAACACTGGGCCCGACGAGAATCGTATTCGTCAGTTAACAGACATGGGTTTCCCTCGCTCTGCAGCCGAGCGTGCATTAACACGCACTCACAACAATGTCACCGCAGCTGCAGATCTTCTGCTTTCACACCCGTTCCCCCTTCCTCCAGATCCGGAACCGGAGTCCGACGCATCACAGAATGAAATTGGGGGAGGCTCCGAACAACCAGCTGAATCCACTGGCGAAGACGCGGATGAGTCAACTACTCGTGACGAGGAGATGGAACCGGAAGAGGTCGCATCATCCACTCCACCTGAGGCCTCAATCGTGCCCGTTTTTTCAGAACAAAGAAAGGGTTTGGAGGAGTTGCGTCAAGAACTAAATACCATTCGCGAGCCATTAAAGGCCGGCCTGACTCGGCGGGCATTGTTGCTTGTTGACGAGCACCCATCGCTGATATTCGAGGTTCACAAGGCTTTCTTGCGTCCCTCTCCAGATCTACAGGAATTGTCCGTTCGCTCCTTGATCGACGACATCAAGGAATACTCACCCCACGCATTGGATGTGAAAGAAGAACCTCTAGCAACGAGATGCAGATTGCTAGCGCTCGTTTTATCGGAATGCCCCACACTGGATTCAAGCATTGGCCATAATCTCATGGATTGCCTTCTTGCGTTACTCCTCTCGAATTCAAGTACAATGGAACCAGATCACAGCATGCCAAGTTGGCTCGCCTCTCATCTCCTTGTCACGGAGGCTTTGTTTAACATTGGCGACCAACCCATTCCTATTGCTCTTCCGAAAGAGGGAGATCCAATCGTTCCACAAGACCTCAAGCTTGGTCCTCCGTACCCTGACGCGCGGTCGATTGTCTTCGATTTTTGCATCCGTTTACTCTCACTTCCCAGTTTACCTCGTGACGAATTCTTAGCAACTTTGCGCCTACTAGTCGTCCTTTCGCGGGATCACAATGTTGCATCCAAGTTCGTCAAACGAGACGGAATCTCCCTCGTATTTAAGAACCTGAAAGTTCATGGGGGAGCTAGCAGTTATTCCTATATCGCCATTATTCTCCGACATGTTGCGGAGGACCTGCACACACTACAGGGTACTATGCGTCAGGAGATCAAGCGCTTCCTCTCTCAACCTCGTACAAGAATCGTCGATGTCTCTAGCTTCGTTCGCAACTGTAGCGCAGTCGCATTGCGAAACCCTGAATCTTTCATCGAGGTTGCTCAGTCGATCTGTCAGCTGCAGCAACCCTACTCTGCAATCCAGCATATCACCCTTAAGCCCGACGTCACAAAAGATTCTGCGCTAGCTAATCAAGAAAGTCCGAAACCAACGGACATGCAAGTCGATTCACCGACAGATGTTCCCCGCGCGCCATCAAACGAGGCATTGGAAACTGTAGTTCACTTTCTTATAGGCGAGCTGATGAGGATCTACAAACCATCTGATGGTTCCACGGATACAGTACCTCAATTAAACAAACAACAGCCCGCTCCAACACCTCCTGCCGAGCAAGCAAACACCCAGACGTCGATGCTTCACCCCGACTATCCAAGCGAGCAAGAACGTTACGCTCACTGTTGCTTCCTGATGCAATGCCTTTCTGAACTACTATTCTCCTACGACGCATGCAAGCTCGCGTTTTTGTCATATAACCCCAAGAAGCAGCGCCAGCAGACACCATCGAAAGACGGAAAGTACAGGACCGCAGTTCTTCAATTCTTCCTCTCGGAGCTTGTCACCTATGGTACTATCGCCGGCCAGCCTGATGCTAAGGCCAGACTACACCTGTGCACTTGGGCTATGTCAGTCCTTGTAGCTCTATGCATCGACTGTTCGCCGGGCGCCGAGACAAAAGAGGTTCCTGCAGATTTGGTTTCGATCCGCAAGTTTGCTCTTGATGCCATCAGCAGGACTATCAAGGAAACTCTACCTTCCGAAAACATGGGTGCCAGATATGGTCGCCTTCTCGCATTGACAGACTTGTGCAATCGTCTGTTGACCGTGCGTTTTAGCAACAATGGGACCAGAAAGCCAATGGAAGAAAACACAACACACATCGCAAAGATTATGCTGGAGAAGAATTTTGTTGCAACCTTGACTAACGCTCTTGCTGAAGTCGACCTGAACTTTCCAAATATTCGCAACCTTGTCGCATCTGTTCTTCGGCCGTTGGAAAATTTGTAAATATTTTGCGCTTTTTTGTCAGGAGAAACTACATTGAGCATATGCATATGTCAGGACTCGTGTAGCAATCAAGATGAGTCGAGCGTCAGAGAAGTCCAAGGACGGCGCAGATGAAAAGACCCAGAGTGCCGGGTCGATTTCAGAGGACGACGACGACGACGACGACGAGGATATCGACGCTGAAGATGCTGATCGCGAGGAGACTCCTGATTTGTACCGTCATTCAGCTCTTGGAATGTAGGTGTTCTACCATTGAATTTCCGTTTATAATCTTTTTACCTAATATCTTCTGATGCAGGTTTGGAGGTGTAAGTACGATAGCTTCTCATCGTGACGAAAATTCATGATCCGAAACAGGAAATGGAAGATGTCAATTATGCGCAAGATGACGAGATGGATGAGGGAGACGAAGATGAGGAAGAGGACGTTGAGATGGAGTATGGGGACGAAACCGACAGCGAAGCGACTTCTAACTCCGATGAAGTTGACGCGGAAGAAGAGGACGGGGAGGATGAAGATGAATCTCATGGCGATGGATGGCGGGATGAAGATGAAGACTACGAGGAAGCGGATTTAATTGAGAACGATGAAGATGGAGAACACGCCGTCGCTGTCGTTAGCGGCGCTGACCAAATTCTTAATGAGGACATGATATGGCAGGTTTGTCTGATCTATGTTATCCACCGAATTCCTGTTTGACTTGAGAGTACTTTCAAGGGCATAGGTGATGAAGGGGATGCAGAAGATGAAAACGGTGACGAAGGCGACGAAGATGAAGGGAGAGGTTAGCCCCCTTTACTCGTTCTCTCTCTACTTGATATTGATCCTCAGTACAGAACATGTCAATGTGATTCATGCTGAACAAGACGATGAGCCAGACATGTCTGACGAGGAAGAGTATGATTGCTGATTTCGAGCTGTGTGATGCAGGACTGACACTGGGATAGATTCCGGGGCGATGTCGGCGTTGTTGATGTTCGGGATGTTGCCCCCGTGGGCGGTACTAACGACGACGTTTTCACCTACTCCGAGTCATTCGACGTCGACGGGGTTGAAGTCCAGGGCAGAGAAGCAAACCCATTCATGTTTCGCCGACGAGGTGGTAAGTGACCATCATTGCGTCGGGTCGAAGGTTTACGCGAGTTCGTTCAGTCGCCGACGATGTTCAGGTTTTCGGCCGAACGCGAAACCCACCATCCGCGCCAAGCGAAGCGACAGTTCACCCTCTCCTTCTAGACGCGTCGGTTGGCAGTAATCGCACACCAGCGGCTTTCTCTCGTGGTTCCCGACGGCAGCAACGAGGAGGCGGGAATAACCTTCAAACAGAACTTATCCAGTCGATTGAAGATATCATAGGGGGAGATGCTGTTCAAGTTTTCCAACATATCGTGAACCGTTCCGGTGGTACTCGCGAGACAATCCGAGTCGATGTTGCTCCAGCTGCGCTAGCCGGCATCGAGCAGGGCATGATCCACTTGCAGAGGCTTGCAGGTGTGCCTTCTGGTCCTAGAGTGGAACGCATTCCTCGACAAAGTGAAAATCCTCCCGACACCCGTGGCCTCGATCCTCTTTTCACGGTGCAAAGGTGGACCGAGGAGGCCAAAATCGTTAATGGCAACCATGTATCCGAACGAGCTAATCGACTCGGCAACCAGATCGTGCTTGCGTTACTGCCGGCTGCCATTGCAGCAAAGGCGAAGGAGGAAGAGCAAAGGCGACAGGCACAGCTGAAGGCGGAGGAGGAAGCTAAAGCTGAGCGATCAGCAGCTGAAGAAGTTGAGGCCACTGAAAGCGTGGATGCACAACCAAAGGACGACATAGCCACGACTCCACTAGAACCTTCCACGGCCCCAGTTCAAGATCTACAGCATGCAGAACAAACCCCTGTCACGGACTCGGTCACCAGCGACGTCGAGATGTGCGATGTACCTCCATCCGAATCAGCGGCTGCTGGTTCGCCGGCAGAGGCGGCGGGGCCTTCCCAAATCCAAGAGAGATTAACTGTCATGATTCATGGCAGCGAGGTTGACATCACGGACATGGGCATAGACCCGACGTTCTTAGAGGCATTGCCAGATGATATTCGAGAAGAAGTCATTAATCAACACGTCCGAGACCAACGGGCCGCAAGAGTAGAGCGACCTGCCGACTCTCAGATCAGCCCCGAATTCCTTGATGCTCTACCTCCTGAAATCCGCGCGGAACTCATCCAACAGGAAAGACTGGAGCAAGCAAGACAAACACAGTCGGCGACGGCCAACGACAGTGCTGCGCCTGGCGTTGCGGCCGACATTGATCCAGCTAGCTTCATAGCTAGTCTTGATCCGCACCTCCGACAAGTTGTTCTCTTGGACTCGGATGAAGGTCTTCTGCAAACTCTACCGTCTTACATGGTTGCTGAAGCAGGTGCATATCGTGAAGAGGCTCAGCATCCACGCAGGTTTACGTTTGCAACGCGTGGCGGTCACAGGGCGACTTCACGGCCTGTCCCACCCCGTAAAGCTCCCGTGCCAAGGGATGCCATCCAGCTCCTTGATAAGGCTGGGGTGGCCACCCTCGTTCGCCTCCTCTTCTTCCCTCAGGTCCTGAGGAAGAATCTCCTTTGTAAAGTACTGGTCAACATCTGCGAGAACGGCAAAACTCGAACGGAACTCTTCAATCTCCTTCTTAGCATACTGCAAAGTGGGCCAGGCGACCTCACTGCCGTGGACAAAAGCTTCGCCCAGATGTCTACACGCACCCCCAAGACACCCAGTCAACAGACTCCCAAGGCTCATGGTAAACAAAAGGCACCTGAGACCAACAACTCCGCGACTCTCACCAATCTTCAGAATCAATCTGTCCCAGACCTAGTTGCTCAGCGCTGCCTTGAAGCACTAGCGTTCGTAGTCAGCGGTAACGAATTGTCGTCTCTTTTCTTCTTGACTGAACACGAGCTACCTGCCGGACTCAGAAAGGTAAACTTCAAGAAGGGCAAAGGAAAGGAAAAGCAAGCACCCCAAACTCATTATCCCATCGTTCTCCTCCTTGGTCTTCTAGACAGACAGTCATTACTCAGAACGCCGTCTATCATGGATTCGGTCGTCTCATTACTCTCCACTGTTACCAAGCCGTTGGTTAGCCTGAAGTCAGAGAGCGAATCTGCCTCGACTGCAGCACCAGCGAGCTCGGATGTCCCAACTTCCAGTTCTTCTTCCGTACCATCGCTACCTACTGTCTCGGATGCATCTGGACGTCAAGAGTCAAGCGCTACAACGGGACCAGAAGGGGACCAAAACAAGAATGAAAACGAAAACGTGGCCAGCCAACAATCGGAGGAACGGATTTTGCTGGCTAGCGCACCTCAAGTGCCACACTCAGTGCTACGTCTCATCGTCAACATCCTGACGATTGGCGAGTGCTCTGCGCGCACGTTCCAGCAATCATTGACTCTTATTCAAAACTTGTCACACATCCCAGACGCTCGAGATGTAATTGCACAGGAATTGAAAGCCAAAGCACAGGACTGTGGGCAGAATGTTCTCACCGACCTCAACCACCTCTGGGCATCCCTGCAGAGCCCCACTCAAGACATTCTTGCCTCTTCTGTAGCGTCCAAGTTTTCTTCTCCCTCGTCTGATCAAACCAAACTATTGCGCATCCTGAAGACATTGGACTATATGTACACCCCTCGTTCGGCGGGACCCTTGACGGACGAGACACGCAAGAGCCAGGATGCCGAGAAAGTGCAGCATATCTACGAATCGTTCCGCTTCACGCCACTCTGGCGGCGACTCGGGGATTGTCTCGCTACCATTGAAGCTCAGTCTGATATGGAGCACGTCGCCACCGTCCTGCTACCCTTAATCGAAGCTTTGATGGTAGTGTGCAAGTACGTAGGCCCCAAGTCGACTAGCGGAGGTGTGGCGAGGACTCTAAAGGCGTCTACATCCCCGAGGTCGCCCATGACTGCCAGAGAATCGATGGAGGATCTCTTCCTTACGTTCACCGATGCTCACAGAAAGATCCTCAACGTGATGGTTCGCAACAATCCCTCGCTGATGAGCGGATCATTTTCACTTTTGGTCCACAATCCACGCGTCCTGGACTTTGACAACAAGCGGAACTACTTTACGCAGCAGCTTCACCGTCGCCCTGCATCCCGCGAACACTACGGCACGTTACAACTCAACGTTCGCCGTCCGCGTGTATTCGAGGACAGTTTCCAATACCTCCAACGGAAGACTGGCGACCAAATCAAGTATGGCAAACTTAGCGTCCGATTTTACGATGAAGAGGGCGTGGATGCTGGCGGTGTCACCAGAGAATGGTTCCAGATCCTTGCACGCCAGATGTTTGATCCCAATAACGCACTCTTCCAGCCATGCGCGGCCGACAGGCTCACCTATCAACCAAACAAGAATTCTTGGGTTAATCCGGAACATCTATCGTTCTTCAAGTTTGTTGGTCGAGTCATCGGAAAAGCCATATACGACGGAAGGCTCCTGGATGCATACTTTGCAAAGAGTTTGTATCGACAACTCCTTGGCAAACCAGTTGATTATCGAGACGTCGAATGGGTTGATCCGGAGTATTACAATTCACTCTGCTGGATTTTGGAAAATGATCCCACACCGTTGGAGTTGACGTTCAGTGTTGAAGCGGACGAGGTTTGTTGCTACTTTTTTTCCACCAAGTCTCGGGTTATTTAATTTCCTTGAACCTCACAGTTTGGAAGGAACCGCATTTTCCCACTCAAACCAGGAGGCGAATCCATCTCCGTCACTCAGGAAAATAAGCGGGAGTTTGTACAGCTTTCGGCCAACTTCCGCCTGTACTCCTCCATTAGCGAGCAAATCGAGAATCTAGTTTCTGGTTTCTACGAGATCATTCCCAAGGAACTCATTACTATCGTAAGACGGCGCATTCTCCGCGCACTCTCGAGTTCTCATATCATTTCTAGTTTAACGAACAGGAGCTCGAGCTACTCATCTCCGGGACGCCTGATATTGACGTCGACGAGTGGAGAGCCGCGACGGAATACAATGGGTACACAAGCTCGGACCCGGTTATCGTCTGGTGGTGGCGAGCTCTCAAGTCGTTCAACCGTGAAGAGAGGGCCAAGGTGTTGAGCTTTGCGACTGGCACTTCGCGCGTGCCTCTCAATGGTTTCGTCGATCTCCAAGGGGTGCAAGGGGTTCAAAGATTCTCGATTCATCGTGCCTACGGAGATCCGGATCGCCTTCCGCAAGCCCACACTTGTGAGTCTGTTCGTTAGCTGTGATGGATTGGCCCTGACCATGATGATAGGTTTCAATCAGATTGATTTACCGCAATATTCTTCCTATGAGATGCTTAGACAACAGCTCTTGCTCGCAATCAATGAAGGGGGAGAAGGGTTTGGATTCGCATGAGAACATGCACATCGCGGATACGTTTAGACGAGCGCTCAGTCGTGTAGTAGAAGCATCATTTTGTATTTACATTACGCATAGCATTCCTGTTCTTCTCACTCCGGCTATCCGGAATTGCTCCTGTCCGGGTTCCGTGTGAGACCGGGTCGCCCTTCAGCCTGAGCTAGTCACACACTGTTTGCCATGAGAGCCTATGTGGTCAACGAGTGGAAGCATCCCTCTAAGCTTGCCCTCGTGCATGATGCACCAGAGCCAGTCCCCGGGCCAGAGGACGTCCTTGTGGACGTGTATTCCGCAGGCCTCAACTTTTTCGATGTATGTACCTCCTGGCACAGGTGCGCAACAGACTTGACATATTCTCGATAGATCTTACAAGCCCAGGGCAAATATCAGGTGAAGCCATCCTTTCCGTTCACGCTTGGTGCAGAATTCGCCGGCAAGATCGCGAGCAACTCCCAAATCCCAAAGGGCTGCCCCTTGAGACCTGGCGATAGAGTTTTTGGCAGTGCACAAGGCGCATTTGCGGACCGCATAGCTGTCAAGTGGAAGGCACTTATGCCACTCCCCGACAAACTTACTTTCGACCAAGGGGCAGGTACGTCTCGTTCTCGAGGCGCTAAGCTTTCTCAGGTCGATGTCGCTGGCAATAGGCCTATATCTTACTTGGCCCACAAGTTACGAGGCCCTCGTAGGTCGAGCAGAATTAAAGCCAGGTTAAGCAGAGCATGCCTGTCTGGGAAAACGGTGGGCTGATTCAGAATGGCACCGCAGGCGAGACCATCCTTGTAAACGCTGCGGCTGGAGGTGTTGGGATTGCCGCTGTGCAACTGGCTAAAGGTGCCTTTTCTGTATCCTGCGCCCTGTCACCTGCTCATGAAACACAGTACTGGGAGCCAAAGTCATTGCTGCTGCTGGTTCACAAGCTAAACTTGATATATGCAAGCGCTACGGAGGCGCGGACTACGTTGTCGACTACACGACGCCAGAGTGGCAGAAACAAGTGCTGGAGATTACTGGGGGTGGGGGTGTCGACGTCGTGTTCGACCCCGTGGGCCGAATGAAAGGCAAGAAAAGTCACATTCTTCTCCTGTGGTCCATGTTTCATAGCGTTTCTAGACTCGTTGAGATGTATAGCGTTCAAGGGCAGAGCATTGACGATCGGTTTCGCCGCGGGTACGATAGAGAATGTGACATCGTCTCTGCCAATGCCCATTCGTTGCCGCTCACCACCACCGCTAGTTGCCCCTCAATTTGGTGCTGCTAAAAAACATCAGTATCGTGGGACTGCATTGGGGACTCTATGCATGTGTGTGGCAACTGTGGCATTGGATGTTGCATTAATCATCTATCTCAGATAAAGAGCCCTCCCGGATTCCTGTCGTATGGAAAGAACTGCTGGTGTTCGTGATTCGTCGTTGGGTATCCGTGACGACTGACCGGTCAACTCCAGCTTGCTCTTGTCGGGTAAAGTCAAGCCAGTCGTCTACTCCACAGTATATCCTTTGGCCCGTGCAATGGACGGCCTGGGCGCACTGGAAAGGAGAGAGACATGGGGCAAAGCAGTCGTGCGCGTTCGTGATGAGGAGGGTAGGGCGAGGTTGTGACGCGTTCATAGGTGTTTGGGGTCCTGTAGCTACTTCTAGTCTCTACCTCGCCCGTCATGCAAGCTTTCGAAGACACGGAACCTGTCGTACGGATACGCGACCTGAAGAAAGACCGGGTGAACTTTGTGTTGGAGAATGTCGACCTGGCGTACGTGCAACTTGATGGCTTGACCATTCGCATTCACCTCCGTCATGGTAGATTTGCAAACTCAGTCCGAAGAGTGGTCATGGCGGACATACCGACAGTCGGTTCGTAGGTGCCAGAGAGCCCATGTGCAGTACTAAAACCTGACCTAGCCATCGACATGGTCGAGATTCACTCCAACACTACGGTGTTGCCAGACGAGTTCATCGCCCATCGGCTCGGCATGGTTCCGCTGAACAGTGCAAACTGCGATGAAGGGATGCGTTATACTAGGGTACGTCGCTCATCGTCCGGGTTGACAAAGTCGTAACGGATTCTGGGCGACGCTCAGGACTGTACCTGTTTAGCGGGATGCAAATATTGTGCGATCGAGCTGAGGCTAGATGTTGTGTGCAACGAAAATCGGACTATGGAAGTTACAAGTAACCATCTTGAAGCAGCTGAATTCACGTCGAACGCTGGCTCGTCAGATATGATCACAGAAGGCGAGGAATTGACGAAACGAGGAGAGACCTTTGGGCACCCAGTAGGGAAGAGTGCGTCGCTCGCGCTTTCTCGGCGGCCCTTTTCCATTATCCCACCTCCCAGATGACCCATTGGTACCCCCAATTTTGATTTGTAAAATCCGCAAAGGACAAGAATTACACTTGCGTTGCGTGGCAAAGAAGGTGTGCACGTCGATTGTTGCATGAGCATCTCACATGACGGTGTAGCAGGGCACAGCGAAGGAACATGCCAAATGGTCGCCATGCTCTGCTGTTGCTTTCGAGTATGATCCTTACAACAAGCTGAGACACACAACATACTGGTACGAAGCCGATGTGCGGGCGGAGTGGCCTGTAGGCGAAAATGCAAAGGAGGAAGAACCACTAAGAGATGACGAAGTATTTGACTTCAATGCGAAGCCGCGTAAATTCTACATTGACGTTGAAACAGACGGGAGCTTAGGTCCGCAGGAAGTGATTATGAAGGTATGTGGGGTGTAGCTGCCAGGTGAATGACAACTTATCGTGGCACGCTGCAGGGCCTCGCAGAACTTCAGACAAAGCTGGCAAACTTGATCCTCGGCCTCAAAGCACCTTCGGATATGGACGTGTCAGGGGAGATGGATTCAGCAGTGAATGGCACTGGCGCAGGGTGGAGTCAATCCGCGGCATGGGTAAATTCGGCTGCCTCTGCCGCCGGGTATGCTAGCCCAGCCGCTGGTGGATGGGGTGGTGGCACGGGTTGGGGAGGCAGCTCAGGCTCGGCACAGAATAGCAGCGGAACTACTGGTGGATGGGGTGCGACCCCGGCAGGGAGTTCCGGAGGAGGTTCAAGCTGGGGCACAAGCCCCGCTCAGAATACCTGGGGGGGGACCACCAGTCCGAGCTCAGGTAGCACGGGTGCTTGGAGTGGCCAGCAGGGGTGGGGGAGTCCAAACCCACAAGCCAATGGATGGAACCTGTGACACTGTCAGCGCAGCGATGCATAACACGCTGGATTTTCCAACACGAGTGATGAGGACCGTCTGAATGCAACACGGACCAAGGGGGGGCACATAGATCACGGCGCGCGTGTGCGTTCGCCATGAAGGCCTAGCGAAGCGATTCTGTCGGGTAACGATGTCAAAAGCCAAGATTAACCTTGAACCGTCTGACTTACTTGTTGAGCTACACTTCATCTTCATACACATTTCGTTTCAGGCAAGCTCGTCCGACCTCGTTGAAACGTTCCACCACCAAACGTGCATGGAAATGTAGTATCTCGTGTTCGTGAGTTCACCACGATTCTATCTGCCATCGCGGAAACCCTGCTCGTCGAACTCGCAACACAGTTCTTGTATTGCACATTCGTGGGATACAACGTCGACTACATGAGTATACTTCAGTGGCGGAATGGTATTACAAAACAAGGTATCTCAAACATCGGATCACAACACAGATACGGCATACTTTAGCTCCGCTGTGGTGACTCCCAGTTCAAAAAGGACCCATCGCACAAGGCGGAAGGGTCCGAAGCACACGATGCAGCGTTCCATAGTCGAGGGCCACGGAGAGATGGGGGGGAAATAGCAGGAACACGGATGGGCGAGATACAATCGGTTGTGAAGAAAGGTGAACGAATGGGAACGCTTGGTGTTGTGCTGGCCCGAGAACGTAAATCCATCGGTTCAAAGTCATTGGGAGAAGTGGTGATATTCCCAAGAGCGGTTCTATCGTCTCGTTAAGTGGGCTGCGGAGGGAGAAAAAAAAAATGCAAAGAAGCTTACGTGGCAAAAGCATCTAGGTCTGCTATTCCCCGGTTAAGCGGACACCTATCATTGAATCGATGGTTTGCAGAATGACTGAGAATGTCTGCAGCCTTACGCAAACGAAGTGATAGTTCGAGAACGACGTTGTAGCTCGCAACCTCGTTGAGGCAACCGCAATGACCATCCAAAAATTGTCCGTGACTATTATATTTCGTCGAAAAAGAATCAACGTTTTCGCTGTCGGTGTTGACCCGGAGCACATGATCAACATGTCCCAGATCTTCGTTGCGAGGGAGTAAACCAGTGAATGACATAAAGAGGGATGCCAGATCAACGTCGTTGGTTAGTTGTTGATCCTCTGCGATCGTAATTGGTATTTGGGAATGCTCCTCCGTTGGAGTCACGATACCGGTCGACGGAACACTCACAGGAGAATGAATGTCAGAACAAGGAGAGAATGGCAAGGTTGAGAGGGGCACTGCACTCCCCGTGGCCGGTGGCGAGATGGAAGATGGGAGGGATACGGAATGATAATCAGGTTGAGCTGCCTCAGAAAGTGGAGACAGCGTTGGCTTGTCCGAAGACTGTTCGTTTGATTCTACGTTTGAATTCGTTGAAGAAGGATCGAATCGAGAATGAGCCTTCACGACGGAATCTTTTGGAGCCGAACAAGATCGAGCGCGTGCATGGTATTTCTCAGATTCTCCGTCTGAATTAGATCCAGATCTCGCCCATCGAGGTTGGGGTTTATTCTTCAACTAAGTTTGAACGAATGAGGGAGTTCCTCAGAGGTATTCAGCGTCAAACCTACCTCACGAATGACACTTTCTAGTTCAGCGACTCTCTGACGGAGCCGCGAGCTCTCATCCTGGATATCGCATCGTCGACTAGGGTCGTCGATCTCATAGACACACAATCCAGTCTGCGAGACCGTTAAACCCGAGTAACTGATCATTCAGAACGGCATACCAAACCTAGCTGGGTACAGCGCCCGCAAGGACGCTCTCTGTCGCACTAAAAAGGAAAAATTATAATTGTAGACATGATCTGTCAGGGCGACATACCATTCGCTTGGAGGTATGGCAATTGAGGCATGATTGTGTGGTACGGTTGCGACGACGTCTGCGATGATCATCTTCAGGGGCAGGATTGGACGGAGCGTCAGAAAGTGTTCGCTTCTTGTGAATAGCCATAGGCGTGATCTAGAGGGAAGTGGGGATAACATGAGCGTGTCGAGGTGAGTAAATATTTGTATGGACGGCGTCCGCAACTGTCTTGGCATTCCGGGAGAACGAGAGGTTGGAAGCGTGCCGATCATAACCAGAACCGATTTAGAAGCGGGGTAACACGTTCAAGAGCAAGAGACAAGGAAAGAGAGAGGATTCCCATCAAACCAGAATATCAGAACAGAAACCATGAGACCATGAGATCCTTCCGGATATCCAAGCAGTTAACGCCACGGCCCGCTACTGCGCATACCAATGTAACACGCAGCAGTTTCCACCTCCGGTTGAAATCTCGGAAGTCACCTGGACCTCATCAGAAAATTATGCTGCTGTAGACGGCCTGTCTATCCGCCATGCTGGCACGAGGATATGTGGTATTGCTGGACGTGATAGTTTGGACGACCTAGACTAGGTATCGCGAAATTTCAAACTCCGATTCCATGGCTTAGCAATTTTCTCAACTTCAGCTGCCAACGACTTGGAATTGCTCAACATGGCCTCTCATTTGGTGCGTGTCCACCACCGCGGTTATCTCACAGACGCGTCTTATTCGTGTGTAGGCAAATATTTTTGGAACGGAGCAGGACCGTGTCAACTGCTCTTTCTACTACAAGGTTTTGCCACTCGACCCGTGTCTATTCTCTCTACTTACATTCTCTAGATTGGAGCCTGTAGACACGGTGACAGGTGTTCGCGGAAGCACATCAGACCCCCATTTTCCCAAACGATCTTGCTGCCCAATGTCTACCACAACCCCGCTCACGATCCTGTCTGTAAATTATCGGAACAAGAGTTACAAGAAGGTTTTGATGCAGTGTACGAGGATCTGTACTGTGAGCTAGCCAAGTTCGGTCACTTGCTCGAGTTGCACGTCAGTCGTTTCAGTACTTTCCGTCCTACCGAGACTGATCTCGTCCAGGTATGCGACAACGTTGGGGACCACCTGATTGGCAATGTGTATGCGCGATATGAGTGGGAAACAGAGGCGCAAGCTGCAGTCGATAACCTGAATGATCGGTGGTATGCAGGTGCGTCTCGTTTGCCATTTTCTGGTCAACCCTGACACTGCTCGACAAGGCCGTCCATTGTACGCAGAACTTTCCCCCGTCACAGATTTCAGGGAAGCCTGTTGTCGGCAAAACGAGAACGGGGAATGTAACCGCGGGGGCTTTTGTAATTTCATGCATCTGCGACTCGCCTCCAAGGACCTCGTATCGTCCTTGCGCGCAGGACAGAGACTGGAGAGACGGCTGAACCCCCCAAAACATGAGGTCGGAGGTGGCGGATGGGAGCCTAGCAAGCGGGAAGGTGGGAGAGGCCGGAGTGCAAGCCCGTCGAAAAGAGGGGGAAATAGTGGGGAGGACCGCTGGACACGAAAATAAGAGCTGACTGGAGTCCACACATGATCGTTACTTGGCGTACACGGGGTAACTACACAATCAGGTCCACTGCACGTACTGGTTGCATTACCGTCAAGAAAATTGGCCATCCCCACGTTTTCGGTACATCAACCCAAGTGACCCAGTCGCAAAAATCCTTGTACAAAGTTATGAGTAACGCCCTGGCTCGCAGCAAAGTTGCCGCCAGCAGTATGACCTTGTTCGCATCAAACCAAGCATCCGCAGCACTCCTCACGACTGCTGCCCGACAACAGGCTTGGCCATTGAACAAGAAAGCTACGCGACGATGAATGAGATTACGAGAGATTGTACTCCACACGTACCGGTCAACCAAATGGCGTAGAATTTTCCCGGAAAAAGAGAGGGACCGTACGCGTGCATACGATTCTACATATATCAATTTCGGATGTGGTAAGCCGAGTAGCTGCGGAATGTTAAGCGTTGTCGATTTGTTGGGTACTCACTCGTGGGGACTCACCTTATTCACCAGAACGGCGACACAGAGCGTTACACATGTCCCAGGACCATTTAGTATCAACAGGTCCGCGAACGGTGTTCCAAACGTGTCCTTCTTGAGTAGCGGTGCTATCGTTACTAGATATATGCAAGCCAAGACGGACCGCATGAATGTAGGAAGAACGGTCAATATGGGCTGGTGCACGCGCCGAGCGCGGGGAACCACCAAGATCTTGTACTCCCCCCGGTCATTGGACCCCTGAAAGACACCACGAAGAAGCTGAAACGAATTGGAGTGGACGACAAAAGCTGACGGTCCCAAAGATGCTTTGGAATGTTCTAAAGAGGCTGCCTTATTCGCGCTCAGCGTGTCGCCCTCGCTAACGATGTAGATCCGTGGTGAATAGCGGGCGAAGTCTAAGCTGGATGTTAGCATCAGTGCTTCGCTGGTATGCCCACCTGGAGTTCACCGAGTGATGAGAATACAATACCGACAAGAGGATAGTCAGAAAAACCTGAACCGAGGAAGACGGCCAAGGCGCATTTCTCGCCTTCTTTTCTCTTCCGTGGCTTCGGTGATGGGTTGGATAACACCATATACGCCCTAGTCAGCAGCAGGAGAACGAGGACTGTGACAACTTGGGGGAACATCTCCTAGTGAATCTGGACGCTGCTTGCCCGACGGGCGTCGTCGCGTCGGAAGGTGTTGGGAAGTAAAACGTGGCCATGGGTGGGAACATGCAGCTGGCATGCTATAGGGGGACATCAATCCCACAGTGACCCTCGCGCCGCCTGCAACATGGATCTACGGCTGGTGCGTGAATTGCGAAACTCAATCAAAGACTGCTCAGAGAGAGGTCTCGTTGTTGCTAGTAAATGGTATATCGCTGCACTCCGTCGTACGAACCTGATATTGAAAGCACATCATGCCTCAGGTCTGCCGAACTTTATCTTTCGATACCACAACACAAACGAGACGCGCCGTTCGCTGATTCAACAACAAACGGGTTTTCTACCTCAACACCTGCACGCGTTTGCCCACCGCTTGCATTTACCGCCTCACCAGCTCATGCCACTGGGTTGACCCTCGCGTCCAGGGACCACCAAACCTCCTCCGAGTTACCCGCGAGTCAAGAGCACCAGCTTGAGCAGGTCGAGGAAGCCACTCTTCTTGCAGCCCAGTCCTATGTTACATCCAAGGACTTGAGCAGGGCAGTGCACGCGTTACGCAATTGTCGAAGTGTCAAAGCGCAGTTTTTGTCTATATACTGCCAATTTTTGGTATGTGTAGTTGACATATTATGCATAAAACTATCCAGTAACACATTAACGAAGATCAGCGAGAAGAAAACAGAGAGAGACTGGTATAAACGCTACAGTAAGTTGAAGTCTGCGTGCAGGTCTCCAAGCATCGTATCGCTTTCTGACATTGCCACGTCCAGACATTCGGGGACATCCTCCCATTCCTTTCAACCAATCTTTACTGTATCATCTTGAGGCCGTTAAGAATGCTGTCGACCCCTGGCTGCTATTCCTGTACGGACCAGTGCCTAATTTTGCGACTGGTTTCATGCCTACAGTTTTACAGGAAAGGTCTCTTCCTCTCGCGTCTCAACAGAAGAGAAGAAGCAATTGAGAGCATCATCTTGTCCATCGGTGGGTATCCATGGAATTGGTCCGCATGGGCCTTGTTAGGTAGGTGCATCGGGGATGGAGAAGAGGTTAGTCAATTTGTGCCCTCATTTGCGGGCGCACCTGATTCTTTTAGTTGTCATCGTTGCTACCGCTCCTCCCTCTACCCCTCAGTCACCCTCTCGCGCAGTTTTTCCAAATCAAGACGATGAACGAGTTAAACAGTCCAACGGAGAATGAGCTAGTAATGTGTGATCGTCTTCTGAGTGAGGACTTCTTCCGAGGAAGCCCATGGGTGATGAGTCTGCGTGCCTGCGTGTTGTATCACTTGCACGGTTAGCAAACTGCATTTTATTGTTCTACCTGGTGGTCAACTCATGCAAAGCTGTCCAAAGACTTTGGACAAGCGGAATTTCAGTTTGAAAAAATTCTTGCCATCGCCCCATACCGAGTCGATGATATCGACGTGTATTCAAACATTCTTTACGTGACCGAAAACCGCTTAAAGCTTTCCCGCCTTGCTCACGAATTCCTTGAACTTGACAAAGATCGACCTGAAGTTTGCTGTCTGGTCGGTAAGTAATATGTCTCTCATTGCCGACTTGAGACGACGGATGGATGAGACTGTCTCAGGAAACCACTATTCACTTCGGGCCGAGCACGAGAAGGCGGTAAAGTATTTTAGACGCGCAACCGAACTAGATCGGACATATCTGTCGGCTTGGACACTTATGGGTCATGAGTACGTTGAAATGAAGAACTCGCATGCGGCAATCGAGGCATATCGACGTGCAGTGGGTAAGCGCTGATATCGTTGATGATGAACGCCAAAATAAAATGACAACGGCCCTGTAGATGTCAACAGGAAGGATTACAGAGCGTGGTACGGTCTTGGTCAGGCTTACGAACTACTGAGCATGCATCAATATGCCCTCTACTATTATCAGCGAGCTACAGCTCTTCGGTGAGCACTTGTCCAAGCGCTTTGTCTCCCTGACCTGAGCCCCTACAGCCCATACGACGTACGCCTGTGGCAAGCCCAAGCATCCTGCTATGAAGAAATTGGGAGGTAAGGGAATCGATGTTTACGTGGAGTTCGATATGCTGATATTTTTCGTGGTAGAACGAGAGATGCTGTGGAGTGCCTTAAGCGTGCATTGCTCGGCGCGGATGCCCGAGAAACGACGATAAACTTAAAACTGGCAAGGCTGTACGAGGAGTTGGAGGAGCCCGCCGAGGCTGTCGCGTTTCACCGGAGGGTGGTTGAGATCTGTCGGGCAGAAGGTGTGTCACGGTTTCTGATGGTTGTATTGATGTGTGCTCACGCCGCGCAGAGCGCCCAGTGCAGGACTATGCCAAGTCGAGTATTTATGTTGCCCGGTATCAGATGATGATTCCTGGCAGTGATCTGTCACTGGCAAAGGAATACCTGGAACGGGTTGCGGGCAGCAATGCTGAGGAGGTTACCCAGGCGGCAGATTTATTGAAGAAACTAAAGTCTGTACTACTCGTACGACACCCTTCGGGGGTATGATAGCAATAAAGCCAGCCCTAAACGGGCGGGATAGTGGGCGGCCATTCACGCGGTCACGGGGATTGTCACCAGGCAAAGCATACCAAACATAACAAAGTCAAGGAAATGTTCAATCCCCAAGGCTCATTTTCTGTCCAGAGCTTTCCTCTGAATCTCGTCGAACACTCGTCCAAGGCACTCTCATCATCATCTAGCGGTCATGGCACACGAATTCCCCTCAATCCCGGCCAACCCGCTGTCGCAGGACCGTCGTCCACAAAGTCTACCTTCCCTGATGATTCGAGTGCCAGTCTAGTCTCCTATCCGAAAGACAGGTCAGAGGAGGAGCTTCAAGCCATTCAGCAAACCGCGTCGGGGTGCGTGGAAAGCTGGCATCATTGAGCTCTGCTTAATATATGCTTCTCAAGCTTCGCAGTCTGTCTTGCAGCTGATCATGCTGCAGTTCTACACCCAGATGTGGATACGCCTTTCACGGATGCAGCCGATGTGGTCAGTAGGCTTTTACCATATCATGTCTTCAAGCAGCCAGACGAGGACTTGAATTCACTCCTGAACCGCAAACGTTCAAAGGGCAAAGAAAAGGCGAGAGATCACGAAATCCGACAGGAAATAGAGGGTGAGACAGCGTTTGCTGATCCAGATTGTCAACTCTGATTTCGACCGTCTTCAGATACCCGGTTCGCACTGAACTGCCACAGACGGCTCAAAAGGCTCGAAGACCAACTCTACCGCGCAAAAATCAAAGCGGGAACAGTGAGTAAACGGCTTTTTACACATTGCCTCATGCTTCCACAAAAATTGCAGCGTCCCTCCCCTGATGGTCAGGCATATGTCCTCGCACAGTCAATTATTGAGGTCGAGAGATCCGAAACAGCTGCAGTCAGCTCCGATTTACGGAATGCAAGGAACGAGCTAGACACAATACAGCGTGAAAAGCGCGCCACGTCAACTACCACTGCTGCGCACCCTACTATAACGACATTTAGACCGACATACTACACCCAAACGACACCCTCTCAATACTATCGCACATATTCCTATGCTTATACACAGCAGTACAACACCGCCTCGCAGGGTACCTCTACGCCCTACCCTATCTCCTCGGCCACTCCCCAGACCGCTAGCGTCGCCAGCTACACCCCGTCAACGGGACCTATACCTGTGCAGCTACCTGTCACCTCCCTCTCAGCCTTACACGCACTCGGAATAGTGCCCGTTCCAGCGGCATCCGTGCCACCACCGGATCAACCCCAACCAGCTGCAGTTCTCAAGGGGTCGACGTCTAACGGTGCAATGCTGAGTTTGGAGATCAATGTTTCACTGCTTCAGTCGGCACAGATGAGTGGCTTGGCGATCTTGCTGAACTCGTTAATGTTGCGGGGCGCGGGAACAGGGCAAGCTAGTTCTACGCATTCGGAGCCTGCAGTTGGGCAGCCTCCTCAAAACGGTATTACCTCGGTGGTTCCTCCTGGCATGCCTATCACTACCCAGAAAGAAAGGAATGGGTCAAGGTGATAAATATTACAATTGTTGAACTATCAAGATGAAATGGACAAAGTCTGGGAACTTACTGCCACGGTCTTGAGTTTGAATAACTGACGACTCTCATGCGTCGATGTTTGTCAAGCGTAGTCATGGAGCAGCCCCTTGCTTGGAACGTCAGTGACCACTCAACGCTCCACGAGGCGACCAAAACAGCAAACGACAGATCTAGACGCTTTCTCTGCTGATGGACGGTTTCCCCGAGGAGATAGCTAATCTCGAGCCCAATCATATAAATTGCGGTACGCGGAAAATTCAGGTTCAGCTATTTGTTGGAGTGCGTGGACAAGCCATACGATAAGCATATGCTTGTTCGTCCGCTCCCGTTTGGTGCCACCTAGCTTAATCTACCTGCAACTTGATCGATGCAACGTTTACGCCCAAGGGCCCTTGCCTTGTAAATTCCTCGCATGTTTACGTGCCCAGTCGTTGCGAAGCCACAGAGTAAAACATTCGAAATGCAATGCTTCATGGTTCTAGATTAAACACTCTGAGAACCTCACCTAGATGCCATCTTCGACAATCACGATGACTCTTTGTGCCTCGCTTTTCTCTTCCTGAGGAACTGAGTTCGGGCGTTGTACACCGAAGCTCAGTGAGAGTAATAACGTTGAGAGGGGTAACTGCGCTAGCCAGTGCGAGATGAAAGGATACGGTTAGTCCGAGATCATGTCTCTTCCGACCAGTTCGGGCGATTTCTGGGGGCCAAAAAACGACCAGTGCAACATTTGGAATGCCGCTGTGCAGAAACATGGGCTGAGTATGTGTGGGATCCAGAGCTGATGTTCCAGAAGGTGTCAATGAGATACCAGAGAATAAATGGCATTGAAGCAAGTAGCATGATCACTCTGCTACGCCAAGAATCAGTCTTGAGGCTCAAAGCCGGTCAGCTGAGGGGGAGAAAACTAGGAACAACAGAAATAGTGGCAATGAAGATTGACAAAGGATGGGCACTGATGTACTATCAGTTCCTTGCAAGTCCGATGAAATCAAGTCATACTGGGCCCCTGGCTATCCCTGTTGAAGACGGGTTCTATGGTGCAGAATACCAAAGCAAAGTAGTAAAGCGCACCTCAATTCTGTAGACTCTCACCAACATGGCAAAGGGAGTCGCCCAGAGCAACTACGGTCGACACACCAGAAGCGGGCCCAAACTCGGCGAGAGTGCTAGGAATCGGCTGGGATGCACGGCCATGCCAGGAATGCTGCACGAGCAGGCGCCAAGTCGGGCCAAGATGACCAGTGGGATAATGGAGATGGTACGGATTGGCGCGAGCCAAAACGACAAGGCGCGGCGCACTACAGATAATCGGGAGGCATAACAATGGACGTCGGGAAGGAAAAGGGTGCTCCAGGGCAGCGGGGAGGTGTTTAACGAGATGGCAATCGACTCACACGCAAGGCTGCGAAACACACACCTGAGCTATCCACATGACATACTGTTAGTAATGCCTGTTAGATAGCCAATCCACCTCGTCGATGGAATAGCAATCAAGACGTTGGCTGAACAATTTCGTACGTCAACAGGTTTGTCCAATAACACGGAGGTCCAAGAAGTAAAGATCACGCACGCCAAAAGTCACCAAATAGAAAATCGCTCACATCAATCATCCAGTGGGATCAATTTTGATATTGGCGAGGTCCAAGGATAGAATCACTAAGACTTATGGAGCAGAATAAATTCTGGTAATGCCTATCAAGAAAATGCACCAGTCAGGCAACCCAACATCGTCAACCACCAGGCACGGTACAAAGCACTCCAGCCTTCTTCATCAATGATCCTCTTTGCGCAGTCAACCAGACCAATGTAAGGTTCTCGTTCGGTTCTCAAACTAACAGATTTGAATTCAGTGCTCGACAGTTCTTGACTAAACCTTGAGAACATACCCAATAACATCCTCATCAACTCCGGCATATTCCGGCGTTTCTTCTGCATCACCCTCTTCTTCCTGAGAAACTGAGTTGAATTCAGGTGCGGCATGATTTCGCTGTATCGCAAGCCTAATAGCAATGACTTCGAGGGGTGTGAGAACAATTGTGCTAGCCACAGCAAGGACAAAGTATATGGCCAGTCTGGCTGGCGGGATGTCTTCCATCTTGAAAGGTGTGTCAGACCGAGCAAATTCAGGGAGGAGCAAGTATCGGACGGCCCTCAACCCGAGAACGACGTATGCAATATGCGAGATCTGCGCCGCAAGGAGGCCTGGTGTCAGGTACAGGATCCAGGGGCGCCGACGTTCAGTGGGTGTTAACAAGATACGTAGCGAATAGATAGCACTGAAGTAAGGTAGCTTGTGCGGCGTGGTAATCGCTCTGTCATACTATGAGCATCTACAATCCGAAGAGGTAGAAGCTAGCGAGAGAGAAATCGTACCGATCGGTTATGATTGTTTGGGGCAGCGAGATCAGCATAGCGAATAGACTGTAAGCCAGCGTTCCCAGGACACCGGTCGATGGAGTCCTGTAGGTACCGTGACGAAGGTTACTGTCGCTTAGGAATACCAACAGAAATAAAGTGACGATGGAGGTTGATAAGAAAGTGGGCACTAATGTGCTGTCAGTAGGTCCTCATAGTTTGCTAAGAACTCAACATACTGAGTCCCTTGTACAATCCTGGCCATCCCTGTTGGCGATGGGATTTATGGTGCAAGAATAAAAAAGCAAAGTAGTAAAACGCACCTCGAGCCTGTAGACCCTCACCAACATAGCAAAGAAGGAGGTGATGACTGGGCCAGTATGCGGTTGCACACCACCCTCCGGGTCGAGCTGGAGACCCTTGGGGTTGTAGTGGGCCCTAAATCTGACGAGTGCGCCGGTAAGCGGTACCAGGATCGCCAGCGAGATTGCAAGCGACCCCACTAGAAATAGCGTCTCGGTGAAAGAAAGCATGTCGTCTGGGATCGAGGAGGACTGCGCAGCCGACACACTGCCATTTCAGAGGCCGTCACGGCAAGTCCCTTGAGCTGGGCAACTGCCGAAACTCTCGCGCCTCTCTTGAACTCGAACCACCACCATCCGTCCGTCGTTCCTCGCCCTATAATACTACACTCCTTGCCAACCGTCAGATCTACGTCTCCGACTCTCTTTCGCTTGCGACAAGCATTCTGTACTCACGTCAAGGTTAGCCTTTCCATGTTGGCATTGCGATGCAATGTTCAACGCATGTTTTGATTAATCGTCGTGGTTTCATCCCTCTGCGAATATTATTTGCCGTTCAAATTTTTTTATTTTACTCTCGAATAGGCCCAACTCATCGACACTTTTTCGTTGGTCAGCAGACCTTTGGAAGGAGTGATTCCTGCATCCATGAAGCTGGATTGAGCTGCTTTGCATTTTTTTCCCTTTGAAGCAGATTCCTAGGAGACTGTCCTTGCATTCGATGGTGTTTCCCACATTATTTATAATGCGAGAACTCGCAAGTCAGGCATGAAACACGCCTGATCCCCCAGTCGTGCATTTATCTGAGACCTGATGCACTGACGACCGTGGTCAAACGGAAGTGCGCTTGCCTTGATCTTTTCCTGTCCAACCATCAATCCATTCGTCGCTCACGGATTTTATGCTGGTGCGTCCGCCAGTCTAGTGTTGGGAAAATTGCCACGTCTGATCCATTGTTTCTCGTCGTTATCAGATGTCTGCATGGTACGAACCATCGTCATCAAGCATCGACATAGCAGATTATTTGACCAGTACATCTCCGTGGTTTTTTTGGGCGGTGGGCATGCAAGTTCTTGTCTCGTTGGCGAGCATTGTGAGTCCTACGTTCTTCCCATATGGACTAATGTCACGCTATCTCCTTGTACACCCTCGCGGCGACTTTGCTTTCGACACTTCGCCGAGCCTACTCGGTCTTGGACGGCCACCACCATCTGTCCCGTCTCTCACCAAACGTGTGCACATCATCACCATTCTAACCACCTTCACTTTAAATGGGCACGCCCTGCGTCATGACATCGCTTTCTTCGTCTGCTCCACGCATCTCGCCGGTACCAACGGTCCTCGATTTTGTTCCTGCACGATGTACTCTCTCTTGGGCACACATACACTCGAAATGTGTCTCGTCTATCCAGCTCGTTTGCCTACTTGGCCATGCAGAGGCTCCTTACCCTTTCTGTGCAGTTTTTATTCCTCATGTACAGTAGATAAAGAAATACAGTTTTCTTTTGCCACATGCATTGACTCTCCGACGCCCTGTCTTCGCCTCGTCCGTAGCCTTGTCTTTCAACTACACTCGGTAGAGGTGGAGGTCTTGCAACCTGCTTCGCATATCATTCGCATATCTCTTCTCTGTGTTCATGTCTATGGAAGGCGACACCGAAACCAATAGAGTTCGTCGTGTTCGAGTCGAGCTTTCGTTCGCCTTCTCACAGAGCGCCCGTTGTCCCCACAGAAAGCTGCCCTTGATAGACTAAGATTCCGCAAAAAGACACGTCAGGATACCTTCGAGTACGATCCCCCGCAGCCCGTGGCCACCAACAACCCAGCGCTCTTGTTCAGTACCCCGCCTCCGCAGTCCAGAGATGCGTCAGCTTCCACTTGTTACTACCCACCTTCCACGCCGTGGACTAGTCACGGCGTCGTTCTCGTTCCCAATTCCAGCCCAGAAACAACCCATCAGTCCTACCCATCCCGTCAGCGGCAGGACGATGCGCTGTCCATGGCAGGGCCAAGTCATGACAACTCATGGAGTCAGCCCGCTCAACCTCACCACCCAGACCCCCTCTCCGCCTCTAGTGGGTTTATGAACGGTGGTAGGGCGGTTTACGCGTCATTCACGCGTAGTTATGGTGGAGACATACGGAGGTTGTCAGAGGTGGATGGTTACTTGGATGACGGTCCGCCCAAAAAGCGTGTTAATCGCGGGGGTCCCACCGACACACTCCCAGTTCTCAATACCCATGCTCCTGACTCCCCCAAGATCCAGCGCTTAGGACAGAGGCGGAAAGCGAATGTGAGCTTGGGTAGGCTGTCTACATCTTCCGAAGACTCCATGTCAGATATTCGACAATCCCTCGAACCATCGATGAACGCCCAATCTCGCATACTTCGGGGACAACATCCTGACTCTTCGGAGCCCATGGAGTCTCGAGATATGACACACAACAAAGACGCGTTCGCCAAGTTCAGGCTCTCTAACATCGAGCGGGACGTTAACGTCGTACAGGCCGCATGGGTGCAAGCTGGTGGAGATGAGAAGAAAGCAACCAGCCTCTTGGACGATCCCTTGTGGAAACCTCGTTCCCTTAGTTTCGAGTCTAGATCACCTAAGCTTAATGCTGCCCCAGATCGTCCTGCTGAAACAGGCAGAGTTGCTGAGGTCGACGAGGCCACTAAAGCCAATCGCGCAGCTCTGAAAGAGAAGGCCAAAAAGTCTTCTATCTACGCGAACAGAGCTGTGCTAGATACCAATCAGTCCACGCAGACGTCCGCTGTTTCGACGTCATCTATCCCCATGATTGCATCGCCAATATCTCCCTCCACGCCGTTTGTTGTCCCACGACGCAGACGCGTCAATCAAGTTGCCATCTCCGACTCTGGATCTGACAGTGAGGATGAAGCCGGTCGCTCCCAGGATGCACCCGTGGACGACACAGAGAGGAGAGCGTTGGACTTCCTCAATACGGCAAACACTGATGGGCTGCAAGAGTTGACTGGTATGACCTATAAATATAGTCCCAGTCCGAGTCTGCTGAGTTATCACCAGGTTGTAGTTTGGAACAAGCTGATAAGATCATATCCCTCAGACCTTTTGCTTCTGTTAATGCTGTCAATGTCAAGTTGGGTCAGGGTAGGAAGAAAGCAGGACCCGCCAGCATAAGTCCTCGGCTGTTTGAGGACTGTCAGAGGGTACTTGGTGGATATGGTGCTGTTGACGGCGTTCTCGAGAAATGCGAGCGCATAGGTGCGGGCCTACGTGCGGCGATCGCATCTTGGTCTGCGGACAGCATCAACAACAAAGGCAAAGGCAAAGAGGATACGTCGAGAAACATGTCTCCCCTAATCGATGAAGCCGAGGAAGGTTCGTTGAGCCTGAAGTCTATCAAGTTGGCGACGGTGGAGTATTTTGCGAAACAACCTGCAATGCTGACCCCAGGGGTGATGCTGAAGGATTATCAGTTGTTGGGTGTTAACTGGTTATATCTGCTCTATAAAAAGGGGTATAGCTGTATACTCGCCGATGAGATGGGTGAGTATGACTGGTGTTTTCCCTGTCCAGCACCTGCTGAGAGTTGTGTATCAGGGCTTGGGAAGACCATCCAGGTCATCAGCTTCTTAGCTCACCTGAAGGAACGAGGGAGCGTCGGCCCATATCTTGTCATAGTGCCGTATGTCTCCACGGAGATGCCACGGCGTGACTGATAACCAATGCTTCATATTACAGATCGTCAACGCTAGAAAACTGGTGCAGAGAATTTGCCCGCTTCGCACCTTCAATATCCGTTCAGACATACTATGCCGGCAAAGACGAACGTCCAGCTCTACGTCAAACTCTCATCGACACTCAATGTCACCATGGCAAGAACGACAATGGTTGGGAAGTCCTCATCACGACGTACAACTTGGCACAGGGTGATGAAAAGGATCGCAAGTTCTTCCGAAGAATAGAGTGGGATGTGAGTATGCTTGAGCTACCGGAAAAGCACTTGTTCACTCGCGCATATCACAGTGTATTGTCTTTGATGAGGGCCATGTGTTGAAGAACTTTCAGTCCCAGCGCTATCAAGCCCTTTTGAAGTTTGATGCTAGGTGGCGCCTTCTTTTAACTGGCACGCCTTTGCAAAACAATCTGCAGGAGCTTGTGGTATGTTGTTCCTGCAGCGTGGAGATACTGGGTATCTGATTTCCCAATAGTCGTTGCTCAACTTTATCCTTCCGAACCTTCTTGGGGAGACTATGGATTCGTTCCGGGCGATTTTCAAGACAAAAGGCGATGCCAAAGTCGCTTTACTTTCGCAAGAGCGTATATCACGGGCCAAGAAAATAATGACACCCTTTGTCCTCCGGCGACGGAAGGATCAAGTACGCACTGAAGACTTTGAGTGTATCCTCGCAGTCGCTCACTTTCCTCCAGGTACTCAAGGACCTTCCTCAGAAGACAGAGCGAATAGAATGGTGTGACATGACCGAACTACAAAGATCCATCTACAACGATGCTCTGCAGCGATCTAGGAAGATTATCTTGGAAGTGGAATCCAATACCCCCAGCACGTCTGGCACTTCGACTCCAAACGACGCTGTACAGTCCAGGAAGAAAAAACCTGCCAAGGCGCCGCGGCCCAAGGACAAGTACGCCGAGAACAGCTCAAACGTACTGATGGAGCTTCGAAAGGCAGCCTTGCATCCCATGCTTTTCAGGAAACTCTACACGGATCAGATCCTGATGTCAATCACCAAACTATTACTGAAAGAAGCTGACTTTAGGAAACGTGGGGCTATATTTCAGTATGTCAAGGAGGACATGGAAGTTATGACGGATGCCGAGTTGCAGTTTTTCTGCCAGGGCTACAAGGTGTGTATTTACATGGTTTGTAATCGATTCTCAATTTCTCGCTCACTCGTGACAAGTCAACGCGAAAGCACCTTCAGGATGAGAAGTGTTTCCTTGATGCTGGTAAAGTTACTGTACTACTGCGACTCCTCGAGGACTATGCCCGGCAAAAGAGAAAAGTCTTGATCTTCTCTCAGGCTAGTAAATCTCCCTCACGAAATATGCATCCAATTTTATGTCTTACAGTTTACCCAAATTCTCGACGTCTTGCAAGCTATCCTCAAACAGAAGAACATCAAATATTCATTGCTCACCGGTTCGACCGCTGTAGACGTCCGACAATCACTCGTCGACGAGTTTACGGAGGACGAAACGATATCTGTCTTCCTACTCTCTACCAAAGCGGGCGGGATGGGAATTAATCTGACAGCGGCCAGTGTCGTCATCATGTGAGTCGGAACGACATTTAACGGGGATCTCTCTGATTTGTACCCTTGCAAGGTTTGACCAAGATTTTAATCCTCACAACGATCGACAGGCACAAGACCGCGCATACCGGATAGGACAGAAACGGGACGTTGATGTTGTGAAGCTAATAACACGGGGAACGATTGAGGAAGACATGTTACGCCTGGGCGAAACCAAACTGGCGCTAGATGAAGCAGTGGCAGGTGATACCGATGAAATGGATGGTAACAAAGGAGAAAACAAGCAGGAGAGGGAAATGAAGATGTCGCTGATGAACGTTCTCAGAAAGCAGCTGGAACAACAAGACAGCAGACAACCGGGAACCCAGGCCGCCACCTCCGGTTGATGAATCTCATGTTGGTTTTATAGTATACGTAGAACATACCCTCTACGGTTTGGTTTTCATTGACGGTGTCTGCTCAAGCAAAGACAGATAAACCGCGGATCAGACGATCAACGCTAGTACGGAAGTAGTCGTTGTCGATGCCTTGCTCGCGGGAGTCCATTGGCACGAGCGGATTCCTGACTACATAGTCGACAAAAGGACCGCTGTAGATCTGTCGCAGGACGAAGCGCAAGCCATCCGTGGACGGATCACTGAGGCAGGCGAACTTGTAGCCTGATATTGTTTCATACAGGTGAAGCCTGTACGCGGAGGTGCGATAGCTCGTGAACTGCTCATCTCTAGCCAAACGGGGGGCTCAAACTGCGAAACGCGGGGGTAGGGATACCGACCCACCTTCCTGATAATTTCTTGATCATGTTGCGCAACGACAGAATAACACCATATACGAGTTTCGCTTCTTCATCGAACGAAAGTGCGCTAGACTTTGACCCATCGGGTGGTGCTTCTGAACTTACGGTGGCATCTTCACCGATGGCGACGACGAACCCTGTAGTGGAAGAGAGGGTGTTCCGAGGGCTGGTAAAGGTGGAGTTATCTGCGGTAGACGTGTCGACGATTTGTGGGGCGACGGCGCGAGAGACAGCGTTGAGTATACCGCCCCCCACGGCGGGCTTCAGGTATTTCGTGCGATGCCAGTCCTGGTAGTAAACGCAGGCGCAATGTCTGACGGTGGTCGCATTAGATAGCTAGGCTCATCGTGGTCGGACGTACCTGTCGAAGATGTAGAGACTGTAGATGGTCATCTTGAAGGCGGTGAGTCAACCCATTTCCTCGAGTCCCATCGCCATGACAGACATCGAGCAGCCCCAGGTCGTCAGTCCCGAACACCCCGACGCTGGACCCGTTCCACTGTCCTTTCCTACCATCCTTCGCAATCCAAAGCTTTCCGACCGCTTTGCACATCTCCACATTTCGTCCCAGGATTCGGCCCCTCACTCTCGCCAACGCAGGACCAGGAAAGATCGACCAGAACCAGAAGGAAAGCGCTGGGTCAGACGGCGCGAGAACGGTGAAACCCATCGCCTTCCTTGCCCACCTCGATTGACCCATCCACAGCCAAGTTCACGCATAACCCACATATCGCCCTCCCTACCAGCGCCGACCTTGCACACCCACTCCAGGTCCCCTTGTCCACATTTCCGCATCCCCTACCTTCCTACCTGCCCCGCACGCTTTTCGTCCCGCCCTCCCGCCTCCCCTCCTCCCTCCTGTCCACATCCTCCGCTGGCCTCTTCTCCCTCTCCTTGCGTGGCGCCCGCCGCACCCTTCGTGCCCGTCCTTCATCCTCTTATCTCGTGAAAGCCGTCGAGACCCACCTTGTGGCATGGCTCGAGGGTGGAACCTACCTGAACCCCGGTCAAGCCAAGGGTTTCCTCCGCTTTCCTGGAGACCCAGTCGGCGGCAGGGACGATATCAGGGAAGTCGCCAGGGAAGCAGAAAGGCTCGTGTGGCTCACCAAGACAGATCCTGCTCTTGGGAGCCCCAGCTATCGCGACGGTGGGTTCGAGAGATATGTCGTCCACTGTGTCGCGAGGTGGTATGGCGTCGTCAGCTTCAGTGTGTCCCTCTCCAGCATTTGCCCTTTTCTCACTTGCTGATTCCGCCTATCAGGTAGAGAAACGGAGGGTCATCGTCTCACGTACCTCCTCCGCCCCAACATCACCCGCCGCGATCCTCGCGTCAATGCGACATCTCGAACGCTTGATACCCCTCCCACGACCGACGCCTCCGATTTCCATGTCTCCGATGCCAGTCTTTCAGACTTGAACGTGACAGACACCTCTGATCACAACGCTACCGATGCCTCAGACGTCGATTCTGTCTCTGGCAATCTGCCCACTGGCACTCACGCGCTCTCCGACATCGAAGAATCCCGTCCGTCTTCCCCTGCCTCCTGGTTTGCCCTCAGCGGGTCCGACTTTGCCATCAACTTAGAGAACGACGACACAGACGACCGTGGTTTCGCAGCATCGATGGAGTCTCTCTCACTTTCCGCTCGTGCCGAGCTTGAGGATCTAGCGACGTCGGTGGAGGCCAACACAATGCTCACACCGTCTCGTCTCCGGAACGCCACGATCACCACTCAGGCCGGGTCCCCTGTCGGTATTAGACTGGAAGAACAAGGCGAGAACCCAACGTCTAGCGCACACCGAGATCGCCTGCGCACACTCCATCCTCGTTCAACCTCTTCTCCCTCCCCAGTTCGGAGTTCCCCACATCGTTCATATACCGCTCGCAAGCTGGGTGCAAGACGGAAGAGGAAGGCTCAAATTGACAGGAAGGGTTTCGCTGGAGCTGTAGGGACCGGTAAAGGATCGTTCTACGATTACCTCTTTGCCTGAATTTCGTATAGACGAACACAGTATCGTACGTCCCTAGCCTGTTTCGAGGTTTGCAGCTTGTATTAGTTTCGAGAACACGTATCTACCATACACGATCAGTGATATATGGCACTCTTCTAGGAATCATATCACATGCGCGTCGCTGCTCATACCTTCACTGCGTGAAGATCCTCGTCAACAGGTATAGTGTCGACCCTCCTAGGCGCTTCGTATAACCCACAGATTAGGTCGCGCTTTTTTCTTCCAACGAGAAACAAAACTCACCACGACGTTCGTGATTGCTGCAAATACTAGAATGAACATCAGGTACCCCTTGGTCCGCGACACACCTGCGTCCGTGCTGAACGTGCTCGAAGCGTTCGCACCTGACAGAATTAGCAAAACAAGCACTCCCTACGTTGTCCAGACGTTCGTTCAGCATCGAGGTGAGTAGCCACAGCAACGAGAGCACATGTCCCACTCACGTTCGACAACACCCACGTCAACAACACGTTCGTCCTCACATTTGCGTAATAGTCCATTGCGGCTTGCTCCTTCTCCCGCTCGCTCATCTCCTTGTGCACCATTATACCCCGCGCACCTCGCCTGGTCTTGGCACCTTCTCGCGCACTCGCAACGTTTGCAAACTTGGCGACGCGCAGCGAGTCGAGGGCTTCCTCGTAGATCCCGTTCACGTCAGCTGCTTCTGCGAGCATCTTGATGTCTACTTGTGAATGGGAGTCCTGCACGGCAGCGCCGAGGTCAGCGTCAGGTATTGCATCTTGTTTCGTTCCCCAAGAAATCTAACAAGGGCAAAACAACGTGAACCGGAAGCAGCAAGGCGAGACAGGGAACACAAACATCGTTTAGATTCGAGTATGCATATCTGGCATCCACAAATCAGTTGGATCTTTCCATGGGAGTAGTTGGCCTCACTTACACGCTCAGGATGCAAACATATGTCGGAGTCAGCAATAGGTATTGCACGAAACTTGTCAGGAGATGCCACGGATCGAACGCAAGCAGGCTGCTCAGGAAATAAACTACATGCCCACAGTTTACGTTCAAGAAGACATCCGATGCACAATCAACGAAACGTCCTTCCACTCCCGCAATACATCGGAACCTTACCTCCGTATGTCACACCAATACTCAACAGTACAACACTTCCCCCGGCTTGAGAGGCAGATGCTATCCCACAGAGCACAGACGCGATGATTAGATAGACCATCAAGACAGCTAGAAAGATCGACGCAAGCTTGTACTTTAGATGAGCACTGGAATGGGGACTCAGTGACGATGACTTGGACGGAAACCAGTAGGACGTACGCTTTCGGCTTGTTCCCCATTGACATAAGGAAACAAGCGATGATGATGGAAGCTAGGAAGTACTTTGAGATGATTGATCAGAACGTGGCTCGTCAGAGTGGGGACGCATCGTACCTGAACTGTTGCATTGAAGTACTGGATATTCGTTAACCCAAACGATTTATCCTCCAGGGATGAACTGAGCACAACCTATTCACCGGTTTTGTCAGCCTAACCTATGTCACGCGTACCTGCAGTCGCAAGTAAGCTCTTACAAAAAACAAATAAAAGTTTCCCTAGGGCAGTCTCGTTCAGCAGTAGACATGCAAATATTGCATCGAACTCACGATGCCGAACCACGAAAACACCATGTTGATGCAGTTGTACACTGTCTCTACGAGCAGTGTCGTCTTCCTCCACGGACTTTGCCCACTGCGCATAATTTGACCGACATGTGCGATAGCATACACTGTGGCGAAGAAAGAACCATTTAACCATCGCCGACGCTGAGATATGAACTCTGGGAGCGATTCGGGAACATCAGTCTCGCCGATCGCTCCTTTGACGTATTTGAGCACCCTAAAGAACAAACGGGTGAATTGGATTTCGAGGAAGGTCGGATGAGAGCCATACCAGCTAGAGTTGGATTTGGCTATCAGCTCGAAACAAAGAATACGCTGGACAGAATGAGCTTAGAATTCCGCAAAAATCGCATATCGCTCACATCTTCAGCCAGATCTGCCACCTCATCAGCGTACGAGCGAGCGAGTAGTGCGAGTTACTTACACATGTTTGACGTGAAAATATCCGTATCGTTGCCATTAAGAACCTCGCCTTTGAAGTAGGATGCAAGGGGACCACGGCCATCTTTGCTGCTATTCTGCAAGGCAATATACCTGTGCGAAATCAGTAGGGTCAGAGACAGCACTCCGATGCCCTTGAACACATGCCTGTAAGCAGAAAACGCGCCAGGCTATGCGCATGTGAATCATTGTTTTATATATAGAACAACCATGTTCACCAGAACGCTGATATACCCGAACATACTTTCGGTGGGCTTGTCCAATATGTTGCTCAACTTATATTCAAAGTTCTGCGCAGCAACTTTGCAGGGACAATTAGCCCAAGTGTGCAGAACTACGCAGTTTTGTCACTTTACCCAAGGGATTCAGGAGGTATTTCCAGTTCTTGCCCTTGTACACCGCAATCTCTCCACAAGCACCACCGACGTTCGAGTTGACGTCAAACGTCTTCCACAAACGGTAGATGCTGTTGTTCCCGGGGCGAGTGCCAACGTCCAACAGTACGCACACGTTCGGCTACGGTACGCAGGTCAATCTAATTCTGCACGGATCCCCATTTCACTTACCTGTAACATTGGCGCAAACGCATTGAAGAACCATCGGTGACTGTTGATCTTCTTTTGGTTTTTTTCTTTCATACAAAAAATGATCTGCGTGGGTACGATGCCTTTGTCTGGATATTTGAACCGGATGTCCGGGTCCAATGCGAACGAGGTCGTGTATTCAAATAGATGAGCGGTCACTTCTTTATTGTTCACGGTGTTCTTCATGTGATCTCCAGGTTGGTAAACGCCCAGGAGCGTTAGGCAGTCAAGGACGCGGGGATGAACCTTCTTTCGCCCATCTGCAACGATGCAGACTACGACCTGCAGTTTATCGTCAGCCCGCAAGAAAAGGCGGGTCTTGGACTCAAGCGAACCTTTTTCCATGCATCTGGTCCCCAAGTTTGTGAATTCCGACGGGAACAGAGATGTGCAATGTTCCGCATCACACCATACATGGTCCTGCAAAATAAAACCTCATCTTCCTGTACACATCAACACATTAGTATGCTCGACAAAAGCGATAACTTCATATGCGGGACGCACGTTGTACATAGTAATAACAATAAATAACTCGGTAGAACGCCCACTCTCGTTCTGACGAAGAAAAAACTTCTCTTTCTCGAAATCATCGGGGTCGCAAGTGACGGCGGTATACCTGGTGTTAGTCATTTCTGATTCTCCGCGATAGGGCAGGACAAGCTTGGGTGGGACACTAAGATCGACAACCAAGTTCCCATTTGTGAGTTGAACGCGTTTCTTTTTGAGTCTACGCCGAACGCGACCAATGGGGGCGGGTCCAAAGTGCATGGTGTCCACCGGAGTTTCGGATGTCGACAAAGAAGGGGTCTTTTCACCCTCTTCCATTGTGTTATCTTCACCTGAAACCTCGGCATACTGAGATATGTCGTACTCGTCATAATATTTGTCGTCATGTTCGAACTCTTCGGAAAGATGACTGGGTTCGTGGGATAGGGAATAGCCAGTGTAGTGTGCAACGTTATTTTCGTCGAGTCTATAGTCCTCATCGTCACCAAAAGGGGTTGGAGAACGTGATCGTGGTGTGCGGTAGGTTTGACTGGGATATACGCCTGAAGAAAAAGCCTCGGTATCATGTTGAAAGTGATCAAGGTTGTCGTCGTACGGGGCTGAGGGACCATTCACACGATATTGCGCGTGTACGGTTGGCGTCGAACTGAAAGGATTGCCGACGACATGAGCGGGAAGGCTCGCAGGTAGCTGAGGAAGCGAACGGCTGGAGTACTGACTGTGTTGGCTATACTGGGAGAGAGGGCGCATATCTGAACAGTCGGTGTAGAGTGAATTGGGTCTCGAGTGGGGGCCGGTGAATGGATCATGGTCATATGCGGATGAAGAAGTGCCGTCGAGGTCGAGAGTTTCGCCAGTTATGATAGTGGGCAAGAGTTGGCCTGGTTGGTATCGCTCTGGAGGCTGTCTCGGGTGGGCTTGTTGATGTTCCGCAGGGTCTGGCAAGCTGGTGAGGTGAGCAGAATCATGGGAGATAAACAGCACAGGGAATGATACCTGTACACGACGCAACCTTGCTCGTCCTCGGTCGGCGATGGCTTTCGTCGCGCCATCGTCAGTGGATATCAACGAAACCTCTTTGGCAAGTCCAATTCAACCAGAGCGCGTAGTTGGTCACGTGAAACTGCACATGACGTGACATTAATGACGCGTGACATGACCAGCGCGTATGTGACATTGACCGCCATGTCCGAATCGATGTCGAGTTCGTGGATCCGTGACTACTTCACGGACGTCGCGGAAACATATGGTGCCAATATCTACAGTGCTCCAGTATCAAATAAGAAAAAGAGAGTTCAGCTCACGGACGTACGTCTCTTGTTAGTGTACTCCCCAATACTAACATGCCTCCCAGTTGCTCACCTATCAGGAAGATAGCTACGTTTGGGCTTGGATATCCGATAAGGATTACAGAGTGTCCGTCCGCATCTCACAGGATGCCGTAGAGAAGTACAAAAGGTCAGTTAAACTCCCGTTGCCCCTACGTGTTGCCTTCTCAGTCTTGTAACAGTGTCCAAGGCCGTAGTGTTATCGACTCTCGCTTCTTTCTTGTTTTTGTCTCCGACTATCGCCCGATGTTTTCTCCGCGCCCTCTCGGTCCAAATTCGTTCGGAAACACGCCTGTATCTCACATATCACTCGAAATTGGTCATGTCTCTCCAATAGGCGTCGGCGGACACCTGTTTGGTAACCCTCGTGATCTCGAATCAGACGAGAACATGAAGGAATGGGTTTTAGGTCTTCGTCAGGATGGTGGGGGTGGGTGAGTTCGCGCATATATTCAGCGTTCTGGTTTAATGCGTTAGGTCAGAAACGTCTTAAAGCTTCGCAAGGAGCAAGACCTTTTGCAGAAAACAAAAGCGCCACCATCTCCACCATCTCGCCCTCTTTTCCAACTGCCTCCCGCCCCCCAAGATCAGAGACTTAAAGCTGCTGAGAATGTCGCGAAACCCATGCTTGAACCGCCCCAGAACTTTAAACGAGCCTATGCTAAACGCTGGCGGGTGAGCTATTTCCCCTCTTGCAACATCCGAAATGTATTGAGTTGAGTACTAGAGGATTGAGATTGATCCATGGAAATTCGCGACCAAGCCAGCAGTGGAAGAACGACCTATCCGTAAGTATATCCCTTCACACAACAGTGGGCTCAGAATCCAGTCGATCATGCAGAGACAGAACTTAGTCATTCTGCTGTTGAGCCACCCGTAGGCACCGCGAGACAACCTGAATCCCCCAGGCCGTTAGTATGCCCCACAACACCACGTCGCACACCTTCACCTACTTCTTTACAACGGCAAGGAACACCTACAAATTGGTCTCCGTCGAATAGGGGGAGTCCAGGTGCTCCGGACGAGACTAACATATCCCCTCTTGGGAATGGAATCCGGCAACACGACGAACCAGAGGTCTTACCTATTACTCCGCACCCATCCTCCAATACAGAAGGACATGCCGCAACGGATAGCGCGGCCACCCCAGATACTCGTTCTCTTCAACCACCTACGCCTGCACAACGCATTAAACGCTCTCCAATATGTCGCTCCTTCTCACCCTCTCGCAGTTCTCCAGAACCATTCACTTGCTCTTCTCCTCGTTCTTCCCAACAGCTCCCTCGTCTGTCTCCCTCTCCCCCCAGTTCTTTCCCACCCTTTCCGTCGTCTTCGTTGCCAACGCCCATATCGTCTGAGGATCCTGGGTCCCGGAGTTCGTTGCATTCACTTTTCTCAGACTCACCGGAGGATGGGGCAGTTTCCTCATACGCTCCTGTCCACCGTGTTGGTCGAGCTGAGGATAAGGTACAAGAAAAGGAAAGTCCTGACCATGCCACAAGACATGACCCAGAAGCATGGAAAGAGCCTAGTTTCATGGCAAAGAACAAGGAAAAGGGTAAAGCGCGTGCTATCCAGGAACCCGACATGCCGAATGTAAAAGTGGGCAAGAAACGCCGGCGATCCGATGAGTGCGAGTCACCGGTGCGGAAGCAGGCCACTGCCGAGACGATGACACCATCCCTAGCCTTTCGGTCATCCAAGCCACGCCTGGCGAATCTTGCTGTAGACTTTGAAAAAATTGACCTACAAGGAATACCGATACCGAAGTTGAAAAAGGATATAAGAAGTATATTGTTGAGAACAGGAAGGATTCGGACACTCGGGGAAGAGGTAGAGAAGGATGGCAGTGTTTACATCATGACATCATGAGGTAACATCCCTTGCTGGTCCATGTTGTTCAGCAATTCAAGAGCTCGTCTATATCTACCAGGCACGTGGATCATCTCTGGATACATACACACGTTCGTTCGCAAGGCATGGCGTTCTCGATGATTGGTACAATCATTTAAGGCCTATCGTGGTGATGTGGCGGTGGTTTCCAGAGGTCCCGGATAAAAAGCTGTCAGAAATGAGACAGTCTCAGACTAAAGGACTTTTCTGGAGGAGATTGACAGATTGCTTGGGCATCAAGTTGCTGCATACTTCATCAGTGAAACGGTTACTGGTAGCCGATGGTGGCCGATGGTTCTGACTGGTTCTAACTGGTACTGACCACTAACCGTTTCACTGATGTTCTCGAAGTTCGAAAAGAGGTCCACAGGCGCAGTGGTCGAAAGGGATATACGACGTTCAGAGAGCTCTCTGTCGTCACCGTCCCCTCGATAATGCCTACACAAGTCGCATCACGATGAAGTACATGTGTCAGGTATCTTTGACAGAATGATACAACACGCTAGTCCAAGACAGCATATTTCCTCAGATGTTTCGGTATGACGTCGTACAATTCCTTGGACCGCAACCATTGCTTGGAAAAGAGGCGGCTCTGATAGCGATATGCACCATCGCACAAGATGGTGACGACAGTCGATCCTGACGATCATCATGTTAGTCATGGCTCTGAAGAGAAATTGTCGGACACACCCTTGCCGAGTTTTTGCGCAAGCTCCACGGCGGCAACGACGTTCAAAGCCGAGCTTGCGCCAAGATATAAACCTTCCAGGTCCAAGAGCTGGTATAGCATCACTATCGACTTTTCATCTGAAATCATGAGCGATCCGTCTACATCCTTGATAAAAGTCGCCAAGTTGTTCGTGACACGGCCCTGACCAATACCTGCAGAAACAAGCTTTCAACATAACGACTCTGACAGATGGGGATACGCGGACCTTCGGTGATCGAGCTGCCTGTGCGCTCGACGAGTTTCCCACCACTCGACACGTAGGTATGCAAAACACTTCCTGGAGGGTCCGCAAGCCACACCTGGGTCTTCCCACCGCTTTTCTCCTTCAAAGCCTTACCCACACCGGCCAGTGTCCCACCGGTACCAGTTGCACATACGAACGCATCGACTTTACCCTGCGTTTGCGCCCAGATCTCCGGACCGGTCGTGAGATAATGTGCATGGGCATTCGAGGTATTGTCAAACTGGTCTGTCCATATCGCGTTGTCTAGTTTAGTAGCGTACGCTCGAGCTTGGTGGTTGTAGTTCTGTGGATTCTCAAAAGGGACCGCGGGAACGGGGTGTACCTCTGCGCCAAGCATGCGCAGGAGGTCAATCTTCTCTTGGCTCTAGTAGACGACCTAGCGTCGGTGTGCATGCCTAATGATGGACATAGAGCGACAGATTTACCTGGGTGTTGGGCATGAATATCACGCACTTGTAGCCCCTGGCTCGACACACATGAGCCAAACCAATGCCGGTGTTTCCAGCGGTTCCCTCGACGATCGTTCCACCGGCTCGTATGCTGAATCAATCATCAGACACCAGACACTGGCATCGGACCATCCTATCCTCCCAAGACAAGTTGGGCATGCACTCACCAACCCTTTTCTTCTGCATCGCGGATGATACCAACGGCGGCACGGTCTTTGACACTCCCGCCAGGGTTCTGAAACTCGGCCTTTCCGAGTATGTTACACCCCGTCTGTTCGGACAACGACTTGAGATAGATCTACGTACGCGGGTGTGGCTATCAGGATCTGGTGTTGGTTCAGCTTGCCAGTCTTACCAGGGGGGTGTTTCCTACGGCGTCGATGAAGCCTTGAACGGTGGACCCGAATCCCCTCCTGCCAACCTGGAGCGGAAGTGATTGAGCGAGTGTATTTGTGCGGAGGAACGAGAGCATGATGGCAAAAGACAATCGTTGGACGCAAAGAACAGACCCTCAGACTGGCACTGGTCGCGACATTCTGCCCAACGACGTTGCCACGGTCAAGACGTCCACGACCAGGTGCCTGCTGCTTGGCCGAGTAGACGACTCTGAATGATTATTGATCATGTCAACGGGTGATTAATGTCATGCGTCACGAATTCACAAGGGAGGTCTTCCCATTAAATGACTAGGAGGAGAATAGCCAACATTGAGATAGAAGAAAGAAAACTACGGTTCGGAAAGTGGTATACCAGAATTTTAATGGAACAATCAAACAGGGAAGAGTCCTCGCTGCATAAGTGAACCGCGCAAGACAAGTGATGAAGTCTGGGTGTGGGAGGACATGACGAGAATCAGGTAGTCTGTCGTGCGTGCAAGAAACGGGTCGTCGCAGGCCGTGAGAGATAGCATGATATGGGTATCCGACGAAGAGATGGAATGAGGACTCCTACGGGCTAGATGAGATGGGAAGCAACACAAAGAGAGACGTTGGACGTGCATGCTCATGGCTGACGCTTCTTTACGTTCTGATTCAACCATTGAAGACCCTCGAAAAGACCTTCACCCGTCGTTGCACAACTGTTGGTATCCCGGTCAGGCAAATTAAAGGAAAAACAACAGACAGAATAGCCTACCTGGGGTGGACATACCACGAACGGTCGCGCATACGGTGCAGACCCAACTTCTCGGTGACCTCGGCAGGTGACATGGCTGGAGAGGAATGTAGAGCACAGATATCGGACCAGGGAGTTACACACCTCCGGGGAGATCTTGCTTGTTAGCAAACACGAGTAATAAGCATTCCTTCATCTCTCTGTCACTAAGTATGCGGTGGAGTTCTTGTTTTGCTTCGTCGATTCTGTCTCGGTCTTGACTGTCAACGACGAAAACGAGACCCTGGGTGCCGGTGTAATAGTGCCTCCACAATGGACGAATCTTGTCTTGGCCACCAACGTCCCAGACGTTGAACTTGACGTTCTTGTATGTAACCGTCTCGACATTGAAACCGACTGGGCGATAATGTGAGGACAGACAGACGGCAGACAGACGAGGACTGACCGGTCGGGATCGTCGTCACGGACTGGTTCAACTTGAGTTTGTATAGAATGGCTGGGTGGAAACGAGTCAGTGAGCGGGTGCAGGACATGGGAACCGCATACTGGTCTTGCCAGCAGCATCGAGGCCAAGCATGAGAAGCCTCATTTCCTTGTTACCAAACAAGCGACCTAGAGCGAGTGAGCACGAATGGATCCAAGCGAGACACTGGGCTCACTGAGGGCCTTTGACAAGTTGGCACCCATGCTAGAACGAGAGATGTGTGTAGTGGAGTAAGGAGCGACGAAGGCGAGGACAACGACCACAAGCAACCGGACTGAGATGGTGTGAGAATTCAACAGAGCCGTCGCTGTACACCTTCCTGGGACCCCTGTCACCCCTGTCCTACTGCTCACTAATACTAGCGGTCGGCGTTGCCGACGGAAAAACACCTTGCTTGTAAGCTAAGAACAAGATACGCAAGAGGCTAAAAAATACAGAATACAGTACAGGGGACACGGGCGATGAGAACGACGGAAATTTTTGTATACGTTTGATACGTGAGACGATCAAGAAAAATCAACAGGGAGAACACATGAGCGAGTCACGTGGCCGTGTGATCACTTGCGCTATTATCAGCAATTTCTTTCATTTTTCCTTTGTCGTCAGCGCGGCTCTTCATCGACGTCGATGAAGAG